>OOFB01005684.1:0-20340 GCA_900323305.1 Trachyrincus murrayi
AGCAGAGTTCTTGTCATGAAGGGAAGTAGTACATCGGGTCTCAAAGTCAGTGGTGTATCCGATAGACGGGGACAGAATACTTTGAAAAGGTATTCAGGTATGGGTATATATATATATATATATATATATATATATATATATATATATATATATATGCAAATATGATAACATGTTGAGGTCACCTCTTCTCCCTTGGGGATCCTGCGACTAGAGATGATGATGATTTTGTCCTCTCTGTCAAAGGTCACGACCTCCGCCACACAGTTGGGAGCACAGGAGTGATTTGCGTAGCTGCAGAAAACCAAACAAGGAGAAACACAGAGTCTATCAGGAAGGAACCTTGAGCTGGGACTCCTGACTAACGGGTACGTCCAGACCCTGCAGGACAAACCTGACCAATAGCATTCTAGCATGTCGTGATGAGTGAGCCTAACATCGGCCAATCACTACATTCACAATATCGTTGTTCTAAGAACTACATGACATGAACGTTAAGCCAAGTGACCCGATAAGGTTTTAAAACTCCCAGCAGGATATCTGACATGGCCCATCCATCATTCACCTGTCATCACCGTGTGTAACCTGCTGTCGCCCGCTAACCCACTCTCCCCTGGGTTCTGATCCAGTTAGGTCAGTCCCCGTTTGGTCGTCCACTACTACTACTACTACTACTACTACTACTACTACTGCTACTACTACTACTACTACTACTCCTCTGTACAAAGGTCCATAAAGGACGGGCAACGAGAGGGAAAGCTCTGCTGGAAACCTAAAGAGGATGTTTTCATCACAAACACAACTGGAGCATGAATCAAGACCTCTGAACACAACGCCGTTATTATCCTGGTTGTGGGAGTAGCATGGCGTGAAATAAGCACTTGGAAATAAGAGCGGGCTCGTCATCAGGGGCCGGTGAGTCCAGCTCTAGCAGACTCTCCCAGAAGGTGAGCTCTCCCAGAAGGTGAGCTCTCCCAGAAGGTGACTCACCGCGCCGGTCCGCCCGTCAGAGTAGCGTCGATCACTTGTTCGTTGTTGATGCGGAACATGTAGATGCCGCGGTTCTGCAACATAAGACATGAGATGATCATCAGCGTGTCGTGTCACCGAGATGCCAGCATGGAGGAGTCTTTCCCCATCGCTGAAGCAGTTGAATTCAAATAGACATTTAAATGGACAATCAAGAAAAGGGAAATGTTAAATGCGTATAAGAAGGTATTAATGTTAAATACGTATGAGACGGTATTAATGTTAAATACGTATGAGAAGGTATTAATGTTAAATACTTATAAGAAGGTATTAATGTTAAATACGTATGAGAAGGTATTAATGTTAAATACGTATGAGAGGGTATTAATGTGAAGTAGAGCCCGGAGGTACCTGTTCCTCGTAGATCTTCTCTCTGCGGTTGGCCACCTCGTTGCGAATCACCGTGCCGATGTACTCGATCACCATGGTGTGTTTCTCCAGGTCCTTGGCGGCGTACAGACCCAGGCCCTGGATGCGCGAGCGGGCTAAGTACACGTTGTTCTTCCACTCCGTCTTCAGCCGGCGGTACTGGGAAGACTTGGAGTGGACGAACTGCTTGCTGTAGGGCGTGTTGGTCTCCCCGGTGAATGTGCTCTGGTAGGCTTTGGACATGCTGGTGCTGTTGAGGGTGTGGGGCCTGCGGAGGAAACACAGTTGGGTCGGTTTCCCCGTGTCTCCACCACCATGTGTTATCATTATGGAGTATTGGTCATACTGGTCGGGGAGGGGGGGCGGGGGTCTCACCTCTTGCAGTGGGTGGGGACCTTGGCTTCCGAGCGAGCGCAGCCGCTGGGGTTGACCATGAGGGGGAGCTCCATGAGAGGGTGGCGGCCGTAGCGGAACTGGTAGTTCTGACAGGTCTCCACTCCAGGCAGCTGAGCACAGCAAGTTAACACACACCGTCAGACTGTTCTTAACCACGTTAAAACATGATGTATAAACTCCTCGTCAAACGCCGTCAGACTGTTCTTAACCATGTTAAAACACGATCTAGACTGTTCTTAACCATGCTTAGTCTCTGTTCATCAACACAGGATATCTGCAACACGGGTGATTTGCTCTCAAGCTGATCCTTACCGACTCGGTAATGCGCATGACGGCGTGGACGGTGAGGCCGTACATTTCCTCTCCCTTTACACGGTCGGAGAAAAGCTTCAACATGGCCGACTCGTCCCGCAACTTGGCCACCTGTTGGACCACTCTGTCCCAGATGCCTGCAAAGAAAAGATTAAAACATTTTAAAAATAAAGTAACGTACAGCAATAGTGATACATACACGGCGAGGTATTAACGCCTTACCCTCCGCCGTGGTGTCACTGTAATGCAGGTCCTCCATGCCGTGCTCCAGGACGCGCACCTCGAAGAAGGGCCGGCTGTCCTGCTCGTTGATGCGGCAGCGGTAGCGGCATCGCTTGTTGGGTATGCGCGTGCTCCAGTAGATGCGCGTGGCCTCGTAGCCCACGGGGAAGATGGCGGTGGCGGAGTGGAAGTTGGCCATCTGCGAGGGCAGCAGCTGGCCCACCGAGTGGAAGATGAGGCCTCCCACGCGGAACAGGTGGATGCGGTCGCCGCGCTGCAGGATGCTGGCGATCTGCTTGACCTCGTCGCGCTCGATGTAGACACGCCGGTAGACGGAGAAGCTGCCCAGCTCCTCCTCGCTGGGACCCTTCAGCTTGTGCTGCGTGCACAGCATGGTCTTGTCCTTGAAGAACATGCAGCGGGCCCGCATGGCGCAGGCGAAGTGGTAGACATTGGGGCAGCGGAGCCGGTTACAGCCGCCGGTGGCGCCCGTCTTCTGGCAGTAGGCGCAGAGGGTGCGCAGGCCGCGGCGCAGCGCCACCTCCACGTTGATGAGGGCGCCGCCCTGCGTCTCGTACACCTCGGTGGACCACAGCGCACAGTTGAGGTGCACCCACAGGTCCACGTCGATGTTCAGCAGGCGCGCCGGGCCGTCGGTGGCGCCGTCGCCCTCCTCGTGGCAGAAGCAGCACTTGCGCTTGTCCCGCGGCAGCCGGTCAGGCCGCAGGGCCACACGCAGGCGGTCCATCAGCTCCGACACCTCGCGGTGGTTCTCCTTCTTGGAGCCGCCCTTGCGGATGGTGATGACGATCTGGAGACGCTTCCAGCGCACGCCCTTCCACTTCTTCTGCCGGGGCTGCACCACCGCCTCGTCGGGGGAGAAGGGCCGGCGCTGCTTGACCGGCTTGACGGTCTCCACCTCCATGGCGTCGGGTGAATCCCCGGGGGTCCGGGCAGGCTCGTCGGGGGCGGTGGGCTCCTCTTTAGTTGCTGGAGTGTCTTCCCTGGGAGTCGCGGGGTCAGGGGGTGTGGAGTCAGCAGGACCAGCAGGAGCTTCAGGAGCAGAAGACGCTTCAGTAGCCTCTGGACATTCTGACGGTTTCTCTTGAGCGTCGACTGGCGGGTCCAAGGGTTCCTGCTCCGGCTCGGTCTTGATCTGAACCGCAGGGGGGCCGGAGGGTGGCTCGGGTTCCACCGTAGCCTCCTCAACAGGAGCACGGTCCGATGGGGGAGGTGGAGGCGAGGGGGAAGGGGGTGGAGATTCCTCCACCGGTATGACGGGCAGGTGGCGTACGTCCAGGTCATTTACGTTGGTGGTGTAACAGTGCTGCGCTGGTTTGTCCTCCTGCTCCGAGAACTCCTGTGACACAAAGTTGTGGAGGTGAGATCGAGGCTCCAGGTTGGGAGTACACCAAAGAAGTCAATCAGATCCACAGTCTAACCTGCTGGATGAGTGCGAGGACATCCACCTGTCTCTTGAGCGTACAGCCTGGCAGCGTCACGTCAAACTGCCTCAGCCACTCGGCCTGGCTGGCGGAGGGGCCGTCCTTTATACTTCCATCCCCTGAGGAAAAACAAAAACAAAGACTAACTTAAGATTTCAATCAATGGATGGAAGTCATGAAGGAGAGGCGCGGGACACGGGAGCTGCATGTACCTGGCTGTTCAGGGGCCTTACCTGGCCCAGCGGCTCCAGGTGTTCCCGGGCTAGGAGGGAAGGTCACCTCGTAGGAACCTGGCATCCTGATGTGAAGCAGCTGGGCCATCGCCACCATCATGTGGTTCAGATTCTACAACAAAAACAAACAACAGCAATGGGAGGATTGAAGCGTCATCTGTAATGAGAACACGCTGAAGTAGGCTGCCGGCGGCACTCGTACCTTGGCCGCAGCGGAGGAGAGCATGAAAGTGACGGAGACCTCGTTGTTTTTGGAGTTGTCCCAGTGATTGGATGTGGAAACGGCCTTCCCGTCAGCGGCCTCAAATAGCTTGTTCTCAGGAAAAACTACGCAATGAAACACGAAAGATGTGAAAACACAGCCATGATGAGAACTCGCTGGCTTGTCGCTCCAAGTTGTCGCTTCGGTTTTACAATTGAATCGCATTTTCACACATTGATGAGCAACTGAAATAAATGACTTGTATGACTGAACACAAAATGTAAGACAAAGAAACACTTTCCTAATGGACTGTGCCCCACCACAGTTTCATTTTATAAGATGTATTGGGACCTACTTTATTGGGAGAAACATGACTATATTGGGAAGACCATTACAAAGGTGCATTGATATCCCTGAGGGATCCGGTGTGGGTTCTGGCCCACGGGTACCTGGGATGGCACTGCGCAGTATGAGAGGGATGATGGGGGATATAGCCCGCTCCGTCTCCTCCTCTTTGGGCTCGCGGAGCCGAGGGAACCGGGCCGTGGCCTCGCCCACGGCGCTCTCGGGGGAAGACGCCTGGATGATGCTCTCCGAGGCGTCCTCCTCGTCGCTCTCCATCCTGACGTGGAAGACACAACATATTTAACATTTACGCTATGCCCAGGGTAGCTTCAACGCTAGGTTGGGCTAACGCAGACTCTGAAAGCTGATCACGTGTTGACCACTTTAGCATCTCTGAAGGGGAGGTCCGAGGAAGTTCCAAGAGCTTTGCAAGCTTTACAACGGCTTTTCCAGTGATCAGAACCTCACTACAACCCTTGGTGTGCGTTCCTCTTCCAGTTCTAGAAGAGCTTTACACACCTGATGTCCTCGTTCTGGTTGTGCGGCGGAGTGGGGAGAGCGGCTAGAATGTCCACGCTCTTCACCTCCTGACTAACAGGATCTATAGAGACACATCATATAGAATGGATGTATAATACACACTGACATTTACACATTATATATATGGTTCTAAAACTAATAGGGGACGACATTTGTGTTGGTCAAGACACTCTTACCCATTCCGTCTTCTGTCGTCTCAGTCTGCTTCGGAGCTTCAGACTCCTCCACAGCCGTCACCCCATTGGGCAGCTTGTGCTGCACCGACGGTGGTGGCGTAGGGGGGAGGGAGGACGGAGGCGTTGGTGGGTTGCTGAGATTACTCTGTAAAAAGAGAAAGAACAAGGTCATAATTAGTCGTGCTTCCAGCACCGTTAATGGACAACAAGACAATGCAACCCGACTGGAGTACTACGGTGTACTACAGGGTCTCTGGTGTACTACGGTGTACTACAGGGTCTCTGGTGTACTACGGTGTTACCTTGGTGAGCAGCTGAGAGTAGTAGTCCGGGATGTTGTCCAACACTGCGTTTCCGAAGGAGCCTTTCAGCGGTGCCTTGCCATTGGCTGAGCTGCTGCCAAAGGGGGCGAACAGGTCGAGGCTGGCGGTAATGGAAGGCTCCATTAGAGGCAGCAGAGAGAGGCCCTGGAAGGGTGACGATCGTTAGTCAAACAATTTCATACTGGCCAATGAAGTGAAAGCCATTCATATCTATCCTACGCACCTGTTTCAGTTGTTTCATAAGGGCTTCAGCGCCCTTTCCAACGTCGTCCTTTTTGTTCTTCTTCCGAGCGTTGGGCCCTCGCTCCCCAGTAGGCTTATTGGTACGCTTGGCCTTGGCCATCGGAGCCTTTTTGGTGATGGACTGCAGGTCCTGCAACAGTCAAGAAGCCCCATGTTATTATTAGAGGTGTCACACAATTCTCCCTACTCACAAGATATGAGGGGAACAACACTGTTGATCCTAAATTAGCTCACCTCCATGTTGCGAGGGGTTCCTTGGAGCTTCTGCTCCAGCATGGCCAGCTTGCTGTTGATGTGGCCGTTGATCTCGTTGTGAATTCCTTCGGATGGCCGCTGAGCAGCCAGCTGAAGGTTCTTGGTTCTTAGGAGTTTCTGGAGTAGCTGCTGTCCCGTCTCTGATCTGGCCTGAGCGGCCTGGTCTCCACCCATGTTCTCTGCGTTTATGAAGCCAGAACCGTTTCCACAGTTCATGGGTTCACCGGCTGCTTCTCTCTTTATAGCCCCGGGGTGAGCCTCCGCCGCTGACTCGCCGTCACACTGCATTTCCCTGGGCTCCTGCTTGATGTTCTGGAGAGTCCTCCTGCACAGGTCCCCTTCCCTAGAGCCGGGTTGAGTCGCATGGCCCCCGGAAGCCTTTTGCTGGAGATGTTGCTGCATACGCTCGTCCTGCTGTGGCCCACTGAGGGGAACCGAGGAGGTCTGGGGCGGTTCGTTGCCGGAGGCATGAGACTCTGCTTTGAGCCCCGGGTAATGATGTGGGCTCTTAGTACCAGGAGACCTGAGTGGTGACGCTCTGATTTGGTTGTAAGGACTCCCTCTACCAGCTCCTCCTTCAGCTAGGGAGGGGGAAGGAACGTGGGTGGAATGAGGTGTCCCTGGAGTGGCCGGGCTATTGTCCATTCTCTGGAGAGAGGATCCTCTTGGAGAGCCTGGCATGCGGCCCGCTGCAGCCACCATGTGAGCTTGCTGCTGCTGAGTGGGTGGACGCATTCCCATAGCCTGTCGTTGTGGGTCTCCAGGAGAGTTTGGGAGGGATTGGTGTGGAGACATGGGCCTCACCATACGACTCTGGTCAATTGGTGAACGCACCATCGGCATCTGACCTCTGATCATCTGCTGCTGCATCATCTGCCCCACTTGTTGTTGCTGCTGCCCCTGGACCATCATGCCCTGCTGCATCTGAGGAGGCATCCCAGGCTGTTGTCCCATTATGCCTGGCTGTTGAGGACCCACTGCACCTGGTTTCCCCACAGCAGTGAACTGCATCTGCTGTCCTTCCATACCCGGCATCCGCTGCCCCACTTGTTGGACCTGGCCCGGTGCCATCTGAGGCCTCATTTGACCTGGCTGGCCCTGGGCAGACATCCTCATCATCTGGCCCTGCTGCAGCTGTCGCTGGGCAATCATGGCCTGAATGTGTTGGATCTGTTGGTTTGGGGGAAGGTTACGGAGCTGGGGGTTCTGAGCAATGATGGCCTGGATGTTAATGGGCATGCGGCTCTGTCCTGTGGGAACCCCTGGTCTCTGGACCATCATGCCCGGCTGCTGTGCTCTTATCATGCCCATCATGGCCTGTTGCTTCTGCTGTTGTGCCATGAGGGCCTGCTGCTGTGGACTGGGATGACCCATCATAGCAGGCTGGGGTTGCATCTGAACCGGGTTCTGGCCCATTACGTTCTGCACCTGGCCCATTCCTTCATGTTGCAGGGTGCTGGGATCTTGGGACTGCTGCGGGACATTCTGAACAGCATGCTGCTGCTGCTGTTGTTGTTGTTGCTGGGGAGTTGAGACATCCATCTGCTGCCGTTCCTGCTTGATCGTGACCAAAGCAGACTGAGAAGCCATGCCAGTTTGTTGGATTCCCACCAAACCTGGTTGCTGCTGAGCATTTGGTGGTTGATTCTGAACCATATAAGCTGGATTTTGCTGCTGTTGTTGTTGTGCCAATTCAATGTGTTTTTCTCCACTAGAGCCTTGTTGAGCCATTGGACTGGGAGTAGAAGGCCCACTCTGCTGTGTTGGGGTTCTGGGACCCGGGCTAAGGATTGCCCTTTCTTTGAGGGCTGGGTTCTGTGGGTCTTGTTGGAAGGCCTGCTGCGAACCCTCCGTACTGCCTTGTTGTTGGGGAGTGATGCTTCCTGCAGAAGGGGAGGAGCCCATTTGCGGCGTAGAAGGTTGGGATGTTCCCTGCTCTTGTGACTGCTGTCTCTTCTGTGCCATCTGTTGCTGCTGCATCTGCTGTTGCGATATCATGCGCTGGGCTAAAATGTTCTGCTGTTGTGGAGTCAGCTGGGCCTGTGGACCCCTGATGCCAGGGTGACCGGGAGCTACAACCATTCCTTGTGGACCCATCATTACCTGAGGCCTTTGCTGTTGCTGAGATGGTCCAACAGGCTGGTTACCCATCATCCCAGGTTGAGCTGACATCATGCCCGGAGGCTGGTTCATGGGCTGGTTCTGTGGCAGCTGGGGAACTGGCTGGCCTCCAACCATTCCCGGGGGAACTTGCACCATGCCCTGCTGGTTGGCCTGGTCCACCGGCATCCCCTGTTGAATATTTGGCTGTTGTTGTGGAGCCATGAGTGGGTTCCCCATCATCCCAGGTTGTGCCTGTGGCATCATACCGGGTTGTTGACCTGGATGTGGCATTGGATGCTGGCCCATCATTGCCTGTTGCTGCTGGAGTTTAGCCATCTGCATCCGATGTTGAAGTTGTCTTTCTTGGAGAAGCCGCGGGTCTGCGCCCTGCATTCCAGGCCCCTGTGGGAAAAAGCCTGGAGGAGTGCCCGGGGGACCCGGTGGCCTGGGCCCTAGAGGTACAGGGTTCTGGGGTTGGACCCCTGCCATGAATGGCTGCCCCTGGGGCATCCTGACTGGCATCATGCCAGGTGGCTGGCCCATTATCATCTGGCCAGGCATCTTGGAGAGCACGTGAGGAGGGGCCAGTGTAGAAGGGCCTGGCTTCAATAGACCAGAGCCCTGCTGGTGTTGCTGCTGCTTGCTTCTGTACTCTGCTATAAGGTTGGTGTGCTCCTTCTGTTGCTTGCGGACCTAGAAGACATTGTTTATGGAGAAATTGTAATTGAAATGTGATACGTTTCAGGACAATCAAACTAGCTGGAACAGACATTTATCAAAAATTACTTTTACTAATAGTTTGGGTGGCTAGCCACTGGCTTGCTGGCTGGCTAGCCACAGGTTAAATATTTCTCCAGTTCATCTTAATACCTGGTCAAGCTGCTTCTGGATCTTGCTCTGTTCTTCTGTAACCAGTTTGAGTTTCTCTGCGTCAGCCTCTGCGAACTCCCTCCCAGCCTTCTTGGCCGTGCGCTGCTTGGCACAGAGGGCCTTGCGGGACTTACGGTGAGCGCCAATCTGTTCTTCTAAGAACTTCAACTGCATCTGCAGCAGCTGCTGGGTGTGGATAAGCCACTCCTCATACTGGTGCTGCTCAGCATCATCTGAGACGGAGGAGAGGATAAACATGACCATCCATTCAACCTGATGGACCATAAAGTCTTGAGATGATACGAGACAAACATACTGATTATTCCTTGAACAAACTGCGGAGCACTGGGTCTTGTCTGGAGAGGGGTACTGGTTCCTCCCTCCTAGACAACAAAATAAAACAATTAGAATGCATCCAACACAAAAGCAACAGTCTATATTTTTATACTCATTTTAAACATACCGTGGAGGATCCAGGTACAGGCTGCCCATGTGGATCAGCTCCTGGGGCGGAGGCCAACCTCTGGGCGAGCAGCGAAACTTGTTGTCTGTTTAGAAAAAAAACATAGTCGATGAGAAGAGTCTCAGTTGACCAAGTTTTCACTGGTCAGATGGTCGCAGGGGAAATGAAAAAGCTGCACCATGTCAAAATTAGGTTACATGAGTAACCTAAAAATGAGTTATCATTCATACAACTCAAATATGAGTTATCATTCATCCACCTCAAAAATGAGTTATCATTCATACAACTCAAACATGAGTTATCATTAATCAACCTCAAAAATGAAAAAATTTGAAACATGTAAGTAGCCTAATGTTAGCTACTTAGCATGGCCACTCTAAAGTTAGATAGCCTCGAAAAAGATGCGCTATTAGGCTTATCCAAGTGTGGGGACTGGGGAAGCTAAATGACCTGGCCTACTGCATGTTAGGGTCAACAACACATTCAGACTCAATTAATTAATAATAAGGCTTCACATAGCCAGTCAGCACATGACAAAACTCAGACAACACTGGATTTTAACAGGTTTAGGTGTTTAACGACTCGAATATACCTTCTGAAACTTAAAAAAAAATATTGGTCATTCTTTTACGGGTCACAGACTTTCATCCATTTTTTAGTTTTTTTTTTTTATGGTTAGTTAACGGTTAAGGAGTGATAGTTATCGTCAGAAAAAAAAGTCTGAATTAGCATCCCTACTGGTAATCAAAAGCAATTTGAGTTAAGTATGCTAAACAGCTGATTAACCCATTTATTCCAGGATTCAAAGCAGTGAAATATAATTGTAAAGAGTGGTACACGTTCAAAATACATTGAAGCTTGTTTTAAGACAAAACAAACCTGTTAATACCAGGCGGGACACCCAGAGGATCTTGTGCTAACACTCTCTTGATCCCCTTCAGAGCCACCATCTTGGCTTTTGCAATGGGATCCATAATGTCGTCTGTAGCAAATGTATCCAAATCTGTAAAGCCAAACAGAATGCATCGTAAAGAACTAATCTTAAACATAACATAATAATACACTTCTTGGGTAATTTTCACACCTAGACGGGCTTTTTGTGCACCCAGACAGTTTTTAGCTTGCTTGCTTCAATGTTTAGATATTTTATAACCGTGTGAGCAAATCGAAAAATGAAGGTCGACACATTCATTAGAAGGACAATATCAGTCATGAGAAGCAGGGACTATAATATTGAAGCAAGAAACCTAAAAACTGTCTGGGGTGCACACAAAAGCCCGGGTAGGTGTGAAAATGTCCCTTGACGTGTTTTAAAGTCAAATTCCCCTTTAACTTCTATACATGGGTCATATAAAAGGAGGACATGAACTACCTTTGTTTGGGAAGAAGTTACTGGCCATGTGGGGCTGTTTGACCATCTGGGGTTGCTGTTGTGGTTGATGACTAAGTCCAGGGTGCATGGCCCCAGGCTGGCCCATCCTCATCATGGCCTGCTGTGGAGCCATGTGAGGTGGAGGAGCCATTCCTGGCCCCATGAACCTCTGCTGCTGCTGGGGCTGCATGGGGTGTGTTGGGCGGGGACCCATCATGACTTGGGGAGGTGGACGGTGGTGGTGCTGGTGAAGCATCAACTGGCCGGGAGGGGCCTGTGGGTTAGGCTGTTGACCTGGCATGCCTTGCATGTG
This sequence comes from Trachyrincus murrayi, assembly GCA_900323305.1. Classification (NCBI taxonomy): domain Eukaryota; kingdom Metazoa; phylum Chordata; class Actinopteri; order Gadiformes; family Macrouridae; genus Trachyrincus; species Trachyrincus murrayi. Next base: position 11,209 of record OOFB01005684.1, read on the forward strand.
GGTGGGCATGCCACCCTGGTGCATGGAGCTTAGCTGTTGTTGTTGCTGCTGCTGCTGCTGCTGCTGTTTTTGCTGCTCCTTCTTCTCATGCTCCAGTAGATCTTGAATGAGAAGAGGCAACTCACCATCTAAAGAACTCTCTACTTTGGCCAAATCTACAGCAGGAGAGGTCTGACCTCCGACATCAGGCAGCCCCAGTGGATCATCCCCCAGGTCTGGGTGTGGGGTGGATGGAGCGAACGAGAGGGGGTCTCCTTGACCCGGCAGAGGGTATGAAATTCCCCCTAAGCGAACAGAACTGAGAGAAGCTGATGGAGTCTGCGGTTGTGTTTGCTTGCCTGATGCACCAGTTCCACCCAGTAACATGGACACGGCCTCTCCCATTTCGTCTTTGATAACATGTCCGTCCTGCAGCTGTGGCGTCAAGCCTCTGTCCTTCAGTTTTATCTTGGAAGTGCCGGCCGTCTCCGAGGAGGGAGAGGGAAGAGCAGATGTGACCGACGTGTGTGAACTTTGTCCAGGCTCCAACTTGGGCTTCTCCTCCATCTTGATGTCAGCGGAGCCAGAGGCAGAAGAAGGTGCTTCGCTCTCTGCCTCAACCAAGCGGAGCTGGTCTGAGAACACATCCTTGGGGTCTCCTTGGTCCAGCTCAGGGTCAGTGTAAGCCAGCAGATCAAACTCATCACTGTTGAGCAGATCGTCCAGATGTGGGTCGTTGGTTTCTAGATTGTCAAGGTTACCCAGGTCATCGTCGCCTTTGTCAGGGTCCAGATCAAGAGCCAAGTCGTCATCCTCCACACCTCCATCCCCAGGGGCATCCGTTAGTCCTTCCAGGTCAGGCTCAGGAAGGTCAACGCTCTGGTCAACCTGAGGATCTGGCACTATGCTGGGCTGTGGAGGATGATGCTGTTGAGAGCCAGGAAGGTTGGACGAGGGAGTGACTGTTTGTGGCTGAAGCTCCTGGCCTTGTTGCGTTGCAGGGCCAGTAGGCTGTTGTGTCATCAACATCGACAGTCCTCCCAGCTGTGAGTCGCCGCCCCCGTCCACTAGCATGGGATGTTGCTGAACATAAGGTGCTGCAAGGTCCTGTTGGGGGGGACAGAGGCGTGGTCTGGGCTGTGGCCCTCTGGGCATGAAATGGGGTCCAAGGGGCAACCTCTGGGAGTTGTGCCTTAACTCAATGAACTGCGGCGGGGGACCCTGCCCCACTGGCTGCATGGCTTCTCCTCCGGGCCCAGCCATCATGCCGCGGGGGTTCACCATTCCCTGCATGGCCTGCATATTCACAGCAGGGTTGAGGTGGTGCCTGGGAACCATGGACTCCATGCCAGGCTGCAGGAACCTCCTGGGGGCAGTGGCCGGACCCTGCCACTGAGGAGGGAACGGCGGACGACCATACATGCCTTGAAGGTTGCCGGGGCCGGGTTGTCTGTACAAAACAAATGCACAGAAATCTTTAGATATGATCTAATATTTGACACAGGCTTCCCCTAAGCCATGAACAGTGAAGACTTTAAAAGTAGTGAAGCACTTTGTATAGCAGTTTTCATACAAAAAGCATGCAGATCAGAGATAATTAGTGAACAATTTTGATGGCAACAAAGTTCATTACGTACATATACTAGAAAGCATTGCACCATTAATCCAACGGCATGTACTAACAAACTGCTACTGTACCTCAGTGCATTGGGATCCATAATGGCAGGGATTCCTAGAGGTTGTGTGCAGATGAGCTTCTCATCCATGGGCATCTTTCTGACCATAGCAGCCTGGGGTCCAGGGTTAGCAGCAGCAACACGGTCCTACAGAAGAGTTGGTCAACCATAAAACAAAAGACCTACAGCACCTACACACCTGATACCATTGTTACACTTGTTAAACTTGTTCAGGTAATACAGGTTGTATTACCTGTGGATAAGGTGGTGGAGCCTTGTGGGACTGTGGGACCGCCATGTCTCCTCCAGGCCAGCCAGGGGCAGCGTTGCTGGCGGCAGCGGCCTCCTTCTCTTGCCTCATGTTCCTTTGCATTTGTTGCCTGATTAAGAACTCTCTCAGTTTCTGCCGCTGGAGGTAAAAAAACAAAACAATGGCTTAACCTGGAACATAACCTGGAACTGCTGGGCAGGATGATTTTTCACACCGGCATGCCGTGTACGTACCTGTCGATGCTTCTCCAGCTCAGAGGGGCTGAGGCCCACCAACGCAGGATCCTGCACCACCGACAGTTCCGGTATCGCTGGCTGCTGGGAGGATTCCGGAGGGCGGACAGTCGTGGGGTCATGTGACCCGGAAGCAAGCCTGGGGTTGAAATCATCCGTTGCCATGGCTTGCTGCTGGGCTTGCTGCTGCAGCTGGAGTTGAGGCTGGGTCATCTGAGGCTGCTGCTGGTTCATCTGAGGCTGCTGCTGGATCATCTGAGCCTGCTGCTGGGTCATCTGAGGCTGCTGCTGGGTCATCTGAGGCTGCTTCTGGGTCATCTGAGGCTGCTTCTGGGCCATCTGAGCCTGCTGATGGACCATCTGAGCCTGCTGCTGGGCCATCTGAGCCTGTGGCTGGGTCATCTGAGCCTGCTGTTGGATCATCTGAGCCTGCTGTTGGATCATCTGAGCCTGCTGCTGGGTCATCTGAGCCTGCTGCTGGGTCATCTGAGCCTGCTGCTGATAGGTGGAGGTGCCAGGGCTGCGGCTGAAAGGAGGGGGTGCCGAGGGCTTCCCAGAAAGAGGATCCCCGGTGGGATTGGAGGCGGGAGAGGCTGGAGGTGGCTGGTTATGGTGAGGTGAGCCTCTGTAACTCGGAGCTCCCTCAGGGGCAGCAGAGGCGGGCCGCGGGGGTTTGTGGAGAGTGGCAAAAGGGTCTCTAGATTGCGGCCGCGAGGGTGGTCGTGAGTAAGGGTCAGGAGACTGGAAGCGATTGGTGACTGGAGACTGGACTGAGAAAGCATCGTTTGACAGTCCCCCTGGGGTGAGGGGCGACGGGGCACTGCCCTGGGACTGAGGGCTTGAGGGAACTCTGGGGCAGGGCTCCTGTTGTCCCACAGGGTGCCTCTGTGGCACAGGGGAGCAGCTGTCTCCAGACTGAGGTCTTGGTGTGAGGGGAGGCTGGCTGTAGGGATCAGAGAATGGGTTGGAGGGAGACTGCCTGTAGGCTTCTGAAGGGTGATTAGGGGAAGCTCCAGGATGAAGTGGCCCGCCTTCCCCTTGGTGCATCCGTGGCATCATTGGGGCCTTAAACAAACCATCAGTGGACTCCAGCATTCCTGCAGGGGAGCCCGTGGCCATATCTGGCCGCCCCATTGAGGAGCGGGGTGAAGGTGCATTCATATCAGCCCGGTACTGCCCCGGGCCTGCGGGTGAGGAGGCCATCGCTGAAGGGGAGGAGGATGAACCATATTCCGGACGGCCCATCCCCTGCTGGCATCGGAAGGGATCTCCATAGTGGGGGGTGTGGGGAGGAGAGAATAGAGGAGGCTCCCCAGGTCCACCAGCCCTTGAATGAGGACTTTGTGGGGGTCCTTGTTGCATCTGAAGCTGTTGACTCTGGTGCTGCTGCTGCTGTAATTGTGATCTGAAATAAGGGTCTACCTGCTGGGCCCGACGGGGAGCGCCAGGGGTCCCTGGTTGCACGTCGAAGGGGCCAGGGGCCCGACGGGGAGCGCCAGGGGTCCCTGGTTGCATGTCGAAGGGGCCGGGGGGCGGCCGTCCCTGAGGTGGACCCTGCGGGCCAGGAGGAGGATAACCTGAGGAGTTGGCCTGTAAGGGGCTGGTCCCGGCCTGGGAGAAGGGGGTGGAGGGCTGTGAGTGGGTATGCGGGGACTGAGGAGGCAGCTTGGCAAACAGATCTGTCCGGATCTCAGCAGAGCCTGGGGTCTTCACGGGTCCGTCCGGAAAAAAGGCGGAAGTGGATCCGTGGTTCGGAGGGAAAGGAAAGGGGCTCTCGGCGGAGCTGGGCTGGGACGGGGTGGAGACGGAGCACGAGGGTGGAGGGATCTGGAGATGGAGACTTGGCCGTTCGCCCTTCAGGCTTCCTGGTTCTGTCTTGATTGGCCGGCACACCTGGCTCTCTGCCTGCTTTAAGAAGCAACAAGTGAGAGTTCAGAGAACAACCAAGCAAACAGTGCATGAATATCATGGCTGCCTCCCTCTCGTTCCTACCAACAGTCATCTGTAACGTACCTTCTGTGCCTTATTGATGCGCTGAGCTGCTCTGTTGTCTTTGGCCTTTTGCTGAAGACAAAACAAACAAGCAACAAGATGGAAATGTACAAGAAGAACAAGGAATTATACACGTCTTCAACGATCACTATTTCAGATCATGTTAACATGGGAACTGAAGAGAAATAAAGACAGAACATCTTCCTTTAAATAAAAGTGCCATGAAATGATTTTAATTGCCCTTACCAGCTATACACTACCCCCAAGGGTAAATGACATCAGCCTTAACCCTGTGGACATTACTACTGTACTGCCCTGTACTACCCTTATGTACACTGGATATTACTACTGTACTGCCCCGTACTACTCTACCTAAACTGTGGATATTACTACAGTACTGCCCTGTACTACTCTACCTAAACTGTGGATATTACTACAGTACTGCCCTGTACTACTCTACCTAAACTGTGGATATTACTACTGCACTGCCCTCAAGGGTAAAAGACTAAATTATCGGTCCAGCTGTGTGTTAACTCAGGGGAAAGACGACTTCCCTATATGTCACACTAATAATAAATCCTCATTTCCTGGTAGAATGTGTTAACTGATTTCTTCCAATACTAGAACATTACAACCTACCAGAAATGGAACCTTGTCAGCAGCAGAGACCTTCCTCCAGATTTTCATGATCTGTTTACAGCGACTCGCCCAGTCTGTGGCAGAATGAAATGACAGCGGTCGGGTTAACCCGTCGTTCTAAAAGAAGCATCATCCCTCGGTTAGCACTTGAAGCGGATCTCCCCGACCGGTCCCTTACAAAGCTCACCTGGGTAGTCCTGCTTGAGCGTGGGGAAGTTGGTGTTGGCGTAGAGCACGGGGGAGATGGTGGACAGCTCCGCCAGCTCCTCGTCCTTCTCCCAGCGCTGGAGGCTGCGCTGGTTGTAGGAAAGCCCATCACCCTCCACCTCGGTGGGGGTGGGCGGAGTGGAAGGGGTGGCAGGAGTTGAGGGCGTGGCCCAGGGACTTTCCTCTCCCCCATCTGGACTGAACAGCCCTCCACGGTCCCTAGAAACAATACAAACAGACATCATGTATTATTTGGATTGGCGAATGGTTCAAACGAGGATTCTGTGATAAAGACTGTGCACATGGGAGTAGTATGTAGGAGTACTATGTAGGAGACATATGTACCGCATGTCAAAGAACGGAGACTGTGCAAGGCCAGGGAAGGTGTCCATCACTGCAGCTGAGGGCAGGGACCCTGGAAGATGTCAAAAAGGGGTTTCAAACTGAAAACTCAGCAACTAAACATCATAATATATTACAACATGAAAACAATTTTAGTAATAATTCACATAAAGAAATAAATACATTCCTAGTAACTAAATATCCTCAGTAGCTAAACATAATAATTTAAACAAGAAAACAATCTCAAATAAACACATCATCTTAAATAAATGATGTCATTATACTAATAATACTGTAACAACAACAACAAGGCTTGCCGGCTATGCACACCTGAGAGGAGAGGTCTCTGTGGCAACTCTCCTTTACTGCCCTCTAAAATGGGCTTCATGCCCTCCAGAGTAGAGCCGTCCGACACCCCCAGCACCTTACGGAAGAACTGCTCCGAATCTTGGCTCTCCATGCCTTGTGGAAGACCTGAAGGGTGAAACCAACGTTAGTCACAGTGGGGACTACCAAATTCACAAAGACTTGCAACATCTACTCAAAAACACCAACGTAAACATTATTCACCGTCACTTCTCTCTGCATCAGAGCCTTGAGGATCCGAGGAGGCCTGGTCCTTCACAGATGAGAAAGGCGTAGAAACTCCTGGAAAGACACGATGGTTAAACCCAATCCTCACTCCCGTGGTTATCAAAACCACCCCCAACAGACGGTGCCAGCAGAATTCTCACTCACTTGCTCCCTCTCCCTGAGTCTGGGGTGTGTCCACCACCTCCTGCTTGAGAGGCAGAGTAGCCTCCATCACCCGATCCTGGGCTTCGGCTGAGGAGGAAGGAAAGAAAAGGGTAATGAAAGTCAACCGTTTGATTTAACAAATCAACTGACCGAGGCACCCTTGATTACATGTCAAGTAAGTAGGGCCACGTACCCTCTTGGGTTGCAGGTTTAACCCCCGGCAAGGCTGGCTCAGGGGGTCGAGAAGGGCACATTCCTGGCCTCTGGACTGGAGGTATCATGACCGCCTTCTTACTCATGTCAATGAGTGTCTTCCCAAAGAACGCCTCCTGTGGTAACGAAGAGATGGGGAGTTGTGTGGTTGTGCTACTGGGCTGTGTGAGTGAACAGAGAGCCAGAGAGAGAGAGAGAACAGACCTGTAGATAAGCAGGGAACATGTCCTCAAGTTTACTCTTCTTTCTTCCCCTGCGTTTCTTCTGTTCCTCGCCCTCTGCAGGTTTAGGGTCCATGATGTTGTCCGTGTCTGGATGGGGACCTACGGAGGACAACGAGGATATGAAGAAGAGTCTGTCCATCGGAACATACGTATAAATCAATATTCATAACGCTCTCGTTTCTGTCACTGACCTTCCTCGATAGTTCTTTCCAATGGCTGTCCATCTAAAGTGGTCTCTCCAGCCAGCTGGGCAAAAAAGCCTTTCTTAATCCTCGTGTGACATTTCCTCTGCCGCACCATGAAGCCGCCAATCCCTGAAAAGCATGGCAAGTGAATGACAGCATTACACCCACTAGCGTACATCCGGCACGTACTTGTCGTAAACCATTTACTATATTCATATTTTACAAAGTTTAGAAACAGGCTCGCCTAATATTCAGCTTTATAACGAAAGGGAAAAAAAAAAATTGTATCGGGTCGGTACTCGTTATCGGCCGATACGCAAGTTCAGGTATCGAAATCGTTATCGGGAAGGAAAAAATGTTCCAGGAACATCTGTACCATGTACATGCAGTAAACAGTGTACTGGTTGTACTGGGGGACACCAGGGAACATCTGTACCGTGTACATGCAGTAAACAGTGTACTGGTTGTACTGGGGCTCACCAGGTCGGTAGGGTTTCCTCTTTCTTTTCTTGCTGTCCTCCGTCTCCTCTGCACCTCCCTTGACTCCATCACAGTAGCCCAGGCCCTCGCCACTGCCCTCCGCACCCAGCTCTCTCTCGGGGCTCCCAGCTGGCTCCATCTTAGTCTCGCAGTCCATCGGCTCCCCGCTGCCTAAAATAGACGGAGGGGAAGAAAAACGATGGAACTTGATCAGGACGAGTTGGCAAAAATGAAACCCAAAAATATGGGATTTGAACACTTTTTTTTGGTTTCTTTTGGAAGTGGAGCACCAACCTTTACCCTCGTCACCATCTCCTTCCCCCTCCTTGAGCTCCAGGCCGTCCCCCGCCTCCCCGAGGAGGCCCCCCAGGCGGGAGCGCCGCTGCCTCCTCTTGTGCAGCGGGGACATGGAGATGCTGCGCAGTAGGGACATGCCCGACTCGGTCAGCCACACGCCCTCCAGCCGGTAGAACTGGGGCTCTGTTGAGACATGTGGCGGACATGACATCAACTGAAACCGGCATACATCGTTAGCAGCACAACATCTGGTTGGTGTGACCACTGACCTGGCTCCTTGATCTTTATGGAGGCCATGATGGCCGACTCCACCACTACAGAAGGGAAAGAAATATGGTAGAGTGAGGATTATTTAGTTGGCATTAATGTTGCCATTCAAATCTTTCCCCCTTATATACACACACACGTGGCGTGCGGTGCTGTTCAGCCACCTACCGACGGGCTTGGGAACGTAGGGAGTACAGGATGTGCACGCAAAACCCTCGTCGGAGGCCTGTTCCACCTCGTCCTCCGTGTACAGACTCTCGCACACCGCATGGACCCACCTGTACAAGGAACACATCTGTGTCAACATATCACGCATTCTCCACCGGTCTTCATGAGCGGAAGTCTACATGAGCCCGTCTACGGTGCGTTGTAATGAGGCACCCACCGGTCGCAGTGCTGACACTGCAGCAGTAGCTCCTCCTCCATGAAGTTGTCCCTGCACACGGGACAGGTGACCAGGCTGGCGCAGGGGCCACAGTGGGTGTAGTTGTTCTGCCACTCGCAGTGGAACCCCGGGGAGTTGGAGCCACACTGCACGCAGCTCACACACCTGCAGTCGCATGCAAATCACATTGTTTATTATTACTACGGACGAACGTTAAACGTATGCAGGAGCCACAGTCGGAGGCGGAGACACATTCTCCTTTGTTGCCATAGACACCGGAGAGGGAGAACTGGGCCATCGACGTGGCTAATGCACAGATGATTTGCATGATATGCAAATTGGCAAGCATTCATTTCCATGTGGCCCAAAGGACTCGTGGTCTGAGGTTTTGTCTTGTTTTGGCTTTACCATTTACACTTCCAGCCGCCCTTGGGCACCGTGTGCAGGGGCGGGTCCAGGCAGTACGTGTGGTAGCTCACATCACAGTCATCACACAGCAGCAGGCGAGACGGGTCCGAGGCCTTCCCACACACCTCACACACGATGCACTCCAAGCAGCGCCAGCCCTTACGGAGCATGGTCTTGGTGATCTAGGGAGGAGGACACCGCCCAAGTTAGAGTGTGTACCTTCCTGTCTACACAGTACGGATGGTAACACTGTGTGTGTGTGTGTACACCTTGCTGTCTACACAGTATGGATGGTAACACTGTGTGTGTGTGTGTGTGTGTGTGTGTGTGTGTGTGTGTGTGTGTGTGTGTGTGTGTGTGTGTGCACCTTGCTGTCTACACAGTACGGATGGTAACACTGTGTACCTTGCTGTCTACACAGTACGGATGGTAACACTGTGTGTGTGTGTGTGTGTGTGTGTGTGTACCTTGCTGTCTACACAGTACGGATGGTAACACTGGGCACACTGAGCGCAGGCCAACAACTGCCCCTCGGCTCCCTTCCCAAAACTGCCACAGACGACGCACATATCCTGGGGTAACGACCATACGGGGGG
>OOFB01005684.1:27305-44354 GCA_900323305.1 Trachyrincus murrayi
TGGGGGAAGTGCTGCTAGCTCCACCAGCAGCAGCAGCTAATCCCTTATCTCCAGGACGGGGCTCATGAACACCGACTCAGTATCACAACATCCACACCGAGAGTCCCACAATGGAAACAGTCCCCCCAATAGACCCAGACCCCCCCCCCCCTCGTCCCCCGTCCGTCTCCCCCACCGTCCCCCCTCCTCCAGAGTTGATGCGGTGTTAAAAAGCCTCCCTTTACAGCCGGTCGGCTAAGAGGAGTCCTTGGTTGTAAAACTAGCCTGTGTGTGTGTGTGTGTGTGAAGCTAAGCTGCTCCTCCGAGCTCCTGCTCTCGGGGACCGTTCTGTACTACCGACAACTAACCGCTAAGTTTGCACTAAAACCGTCCGCCAACGGACGGTGTGTCCGGGGGGGAAAAAACAACTAAAGAAGAAAGTCGCCGCCGCCTCGGTGCGTCCTCCTCTCTTCCCGGGGTTGTGAGGTGCGCGTGCGGCTTTACTTGGATGTGCAGCAGCTCAACTTTGCCGTTGGTACCCTTGTATGGGTCACCACCATCACCTCCTCCACCACCACCACCACCTCCACCTCCACCTCCGTCTTCACACGCCGAGCCGCGTCGCTAAGAGGCTAGTGATGCTAGCGGGGCTAGTGATGCTAGCGGGGCTAGTAGCTAGCCGATGCTAGTAAACGCTAGCTAACCGACAACTACGTCTAATGTACGTGTTTAGGCGCCGCGGACGCAGCGGACCTTAACGCCGTGGTGTGGTGGATCGGTAAACTATGCGCTTCGCCCTTTTTTGTTTTGTTTTTTGTTGTTGTTGCCGAAATCGACATTTTAAAAACGCGACGTTAATTGCGTTAACACGCTAAAAGATTACCGGGCAGATTATTACACACGGCGGGGGGTAATCGGTGTCATATCAGCTCGCTGTGTGGTGGAGAACAGGGGGAGCCATTTTATTAACACAGTAATGTGGTGCAGAAGTGCGCCAGCACATCATCATTATTATTACACCAGGTGGACGTTTTACCCCCAATGTGTCCTATTCTGACCCGTCTGCTGGTGTTATCACTGTGTTTATTTACTCTGGTGGACGACTCGCTAACCTTAACCCCCCCATGTTTATATTCATGTACGCATGCAATAATAATAATAATAATAATAGTATGAAGCATGTTAACGAAGTAGCCTCATTAAAAATAAAGAATAATCATCGCTGTTTTTTCCCCCCCAGCAAGATCAATCAATCAATCAATCAATCATCGCAGTGCCTCAAAAGCTATCCGGAGGGAGCCTCTCGTCCTGTAGTGTGCTAACAGGCCTACTAGGGGCCCTTCTGCGTTCTCCCCTCCAACAGGAACATGATAATAATTTAGATCATTTTTCAACGTTTTTAAAACATTATTACTAGGACTTTGCTTATGGAAATGTGCAGTGTTGCTTTGCAGTTTGTTCTTTGAACTGGAAGGGCTGAATGAGATGTTTTTGACAGTGGCTGTTGGATTTCATCTCTCTGGGGTCAACTTGGGTTACTGAGCAGTAGGGCGAAGGTGGTAGGCCTGAAGTATTTACCTGTATCCTTAATTGTGTTCAGATCAGCTGAATCCTATCCTATATATTAGGATAATATAATATCATAATAGATTAGATTCAAGATATTTCTTCCACTGAGTATTTCAATTGTACATTATTATTATTATTTATAATTAATATTAATATAATATTTAGTTGGTGTTTTGTCTCCCACGACTGTGATGTCAATGCGTTGTAATGACACATTCTTTTTATTGGAATTGGGGTTTTCTGTGGAATTAACCCATCAATCCTTATTTGCATTATTTAATAAACTGGAACAGTTTATAACAGGTCGATATCAGAACCATGAGCTGGTTGTTGATGCAAAATATGCAGGTGTGAGTTCTGTCAAAGTATTCATGAGCAAATCAATACCCCATCAGCAATTATAAGGTGTAATAGGAAATAGCAGGTAATAGTCAACAAATCATTGATAAAACACACATTTAGCCCTTTTCTATAATCTGAACGATGATATGAAAGGGCTTAACAGAAAAAGCTTCTTAGGCATCAAATGTGTTTTCTTAAACATTGTCTACTATTTCGTCAACTGTTGACAATGATTTGAAAGAAGTAGAAATAGACTGGGTACAAGCATAAGGAAGATTTGAATAAAGAAACTACTATTATGACTTAACTCCCTATTCAGCTGTACTGTGTCTTGACTGGTTGGAATAGAGCGACTGTGCAGTGATTGGCCAATGGATGTAAATAGAGGGAGGGATTACATCACCCAACTTGTCCTATTGGCCAAGGTAATGGTGCTTTCCCATCTGTCTCTTGTATATCCTAAGGATAATCCTCCGAAATACCACCTCTCCACAGCTGTCCACCACCAGCACCAACCTGAACCATAGAAGGTGTGTTGTTGTGTAATTTGCAACACCTACACTCACCTTTTATTCATGAAATGCTCACCTGGGGTTATGGTTATATTTTTATAGTTTGTATACTTCAGATGTCTTGTAAATCAAAATACATGTGATAAAGAAGTGACAACGAACGCCGTTAATCCTTTAAAGTATAGCGTCATATTTTACTGTAATCACTTCCACTATTTATTAACAATTTTCAACTGTTTTATCAGATAGGCTATAGCAGAGCAGTGTTGTTCCCATAGTGTTCCTCTGGCTATTGACAAGATGGCATTTAAAGACTTCTCAGTGTTTCTTCCCTAATTGTAGGCTAAGCCTTGAGGAACAAGGGTTCATTGGCCTATTTAATGCTAGAAGAAAATAAATCCTAAACAATACACCGTGCCGCTGAGGCCCGTGGATCATCTTCTTACAATTGTCATGTAGTTTAATTTGTGCCACAAGAGGGAGTAGTTACGTCTTAAACAGAAGACCAAACAAAGAAACGCACTAGTTCAAACAGACATGTGAGCAACACATTTGGAGCCCATTGGTCTTCATCATTAAAATGCGTAGTACGGGATTAGTTGACAAAAGTTGCCTATAATCTTGTTCTTGACATGGCCGACAGGGTGGTAGGTCTATGGTGCACTGTAGAATATGAGGTCGTCAATGTCTGGGTTATTCATGATAATGACTGTAGCCTTCTGTAACACACTATGCTCTCCAAACAGCAATAAACCCAGAAATAATTGTTTACATATTTCAAAGGGTTTGAAAGAGCAATTGTTAATTGTTGTAAATCACAGCAAAAGTTAATGAATTTAACTGTCGAATGCATTGATTTTCTGCTCTACTGTTTAATAATATAATATAAGGACGAACATAATGTGCAGCTAAATCATTATAATACATGTAAATTCTTTGCAAATTGATTAAGAATGTACAAAAATAAAGCTTTTATTGTTTTTTTAAATGCATTATCCTCAAAGCATTAGAATAACAGCAAGTAGGCCTATATATTTTGTCACGTTTTAACAAGTTACATAATTTACAAATGGAGACAGTGATTTTGGTATGACGTTTTTTATAATATCAAGTCTTAATATACTTTCTCATATAATTATATCTCACGTATTATATTATAAATTCTTTAATATACAAGACAATGCAAATAACAGCGAATGAGAAGGCATTGCAAGCAACGGCCTACACTGCATGAAATCAATAAAATGGAAGTTATTCGTGTAAATATGCTTATATTCATGGTTATTAGGGATGAAATACCCCAGAGTCCAGGAAAACTTGTCCAAAACTGTACAGCAATCTAGCGTACCAGTGGATGGTTGCTACGTCCTCCCTGCTGTCCACTGAAGACACCGTGGTGTCATTCTCCCCATATGTACCTGCTCTGCCATTAACCACAGTGTTCTGATCCAGTCCTCTGGAGTAACTCTCAGCGTAGCTCTTCTTGTCTACCGTGGCCTGCCGTTCTCCTCGGCTCTCTCCCCAAAGCAGTTGATGGATAGAGAAAAGAAAGCGAACAGGTCCAAACGCCCAGTGTGCAAGGCTGTGGTCCTCCACCACTGCATAGCTGGATGCCAGGACCCCATCGACAAACAGAGTGCCATCTTGTGTCAGGGGCGAGTAGACGCCCACACCCTCCTCAACTGAGACAGAGATGATTCGAGACGGTCGCACTCGACCACCTGCTCCGTGGATGAGAACGTGGTCCCCTCTCTGGGCTCGGCTAGCGAACCTAGCCTCGTACTCGCCATGATGGACGTAATACTGGGAGGCGAGGAAGACCAAGTGCTGGGGGGTGACGACCAGTCGGTTGCCATCTTCAGTCTGCAGCGCTAGGAAGATGGACCGGCTCCGCTGCTCCCGGTGCAGAAACAGAAGAACTGGGCTGAACACCACGCGGCCCGTCTCAGACATGGCCATGATCCTGTCCCCGGGACCCAGCGAGGCCAGAGTCTTCTGGCCCCCTCCGGCCATACTCACCCGGGCCCCGCCGGGGAAGCAGCCACCTTTCTCCACCGTCACGGCATGATCTAGAACCAAATCAATAACATCAATAACACATCAACGAACATAACCTTTCTGAGTGTGATTCTAATGCTTCCAGACTCACCGGCCTTCACGGAGCAGTGGATGTGGTACTTGGACTCGTAGTGCACCCAGTCAAAACCGGCCTCCACAGCCAGCTGAGCGAGGAGGCCATACTTCTCTGTTCTCCTGTCATCAGTGGTGATGTCCACAGCCCGGCCCTCGTAGTGCAGAGAGTCTGCCGGGTGGTGACCGTCTTCATCCCAGGCCTCAGTGACCCGCAGGTGAACTCCGGGCCACTGGTTCATCACCGCGATGGCCAGTCGGTTCAGACAGTCCTTGCAGCGCTAAGAAAAGAACCAGAGTTTGAAACAAAGACACTTGGTGTTCCCAATACTATTAACGATCTAGTCATTAAGTCGCTTTTATCCAAAGTGACTCTCAGTGATTTGTTTCTTTGGCTCCAGGACCTTTACACCCTAACCACTACACTATCCCTCCTGTATTTCAGTGTATTTGATAACAAGGATGGTGGACGACCACGTGAAGACAAGCGTAGCCTACATCTGAGACACTTTTGATGACTTAATATCAAAGGTATGACAGCTTGAGATAAAGAAACATTCGTGTATAGTTTGATATCTCGTCACGTTGGCTCTGGCTCTGCAGGTTTGTCTCTTGACATCATCACATCAATTCCTCCTTTATTCCGCTAAAGGCCACCTCAAGACCTCCTTTCTCCTGCATTCTCAACACAAGAACTAAACTACTGTAGCTAGTTTGGCACATTCTTTGGTCTTTTTATGTGAGAATGAATCAAGGCCTTTCTCCCTGGTTTTCCTCTGAGTTTTGTTTTTCAATGTCATCCCTGTAGCATTTGATCAGAAATGTAAGTTATTCCAACACCCACACATACCATAATGTTGCACACTGTGTCAAAATGAACAGGACAATAACAGGCGGGAAAGTGAAGCTTTATCCAAGAATATAGCATCCCCCTGTGAGAGGGGGAGGGAGAGAGAGAGAGGCAGAGAGAGAGAGAGAGAGAGAGAGAGAGAGGGGAAGAGAGAGAGAGAGAGACAGAGACAGAGAGAGAGGGGGCGAGAGAGGCAGAGAGAGAGACAGAGTAGTTTGGGTGAGAAGCCTCTCCACTAAGGTTGATCCCGGCTCACAGGGCAGAGGCAGAATGTATGGGCTTCTGTTGGGAATGTAACAGCAAGAGTGCGAAAGGGAGAAGGGCTAGCAAACAAACTGCCGATGCCGTTGAGGAGAGGCGTTTCATTGTCACAGCTACAATAGCGGCTTTTCCGACGGTGCCATTACTTCAGCGAGTGGGAATTCTGTATAGGCGACCCCTCACAGCTCCAAATGACACAAAGACTGTCTTTCACATCTGGGCTAAAGAGAACGCACACACACATACACACTCCCAACACACACGTACACACTCCCAACACACATGTACACACACACTCTCAACGTGCTCACGCTGGGCATCTGAAGGGCACACACACACACACACACACACACACTCTCTCTCTTAACGTGCTCACACTGTATCAGAAAGTTCTCACACAAACACACACACACCGTATGTAAACAATCACAGACCTCAATGTAAAGTCTCAACAGCTGACCAGTGTTTTAAAGGTTTAAACTACTGGAAGTACTTAAGTGAACAGCATGAGTCCAGCTACCCGGGTACGCCTCACCCAGAACCGAGGAATACTTTTATTACAGATAACAAAGACTTTGGTTAAAGATTAAATGGAAGGGAACTCGGTCTCCTGGAAGGTAGTGTTGGATTACATCCTGATCTTCTTATCTTGTGAAAAGGGAGGGAACACTTATACACCCTGTGTTAAATATTTGTTGTACGTTCAAGGTCTGGCGAGGGCATGAACTTATAAAGTATATGATACAATATGAGGGCGTGTTGTTTTGCAGTTTAAGCGTTTGTGAGCTGAAGGTGCTGCAGGTTGAAGGAGTGTAAAATGTTCTGGGAACTGTAGTTAATCTGTCATCCAGCAGAGGGATGGTCTGGAGTTCATGTGAGAGCAATAATGAGAGCATCTTCAGTTCCTCTATAACCAAATTATCCTCCGCCACGTCTCGTCGAAACACTTACCGTGCAACATTGAAAAGCCCTTCAGGTTAACAGAGACTTAAGAGACCTTTCTGACGAATCACAAGTCTAATAATGACCACGGGTCGTGTCACCTTGGTCATGAAGCGGTCCGCATTGGTGTTCTCCTCGTCCTTGAAGACCACGTCTGGGTTGTAGTTGCACACGAGCTGGTTGAAGCGCTCGGAGCCACGCGTGACCCGGGCCTCCGCCCTGCCGCTCGCACCCAGGTTGTTCTCCGAGAAGTTGGGCACCATCTGCTTGTAGTGCATGGCCGTGAGCTTCCGGTGCCTGGGACGGACCCCGTAGCGGGGACCCGGACCGCATCCCTGGACCAGCCATGTGCACACGGTGAGCAGGCCCAGCCGTGCCAAGTGGGCCCACCAGGACGTGTTCATTGGTGAGGGTTCTGAGTGCAGGGACTCAGTGGCCCGCTGTGCCGACGGTAGGGTGGCGCCAGCAGCTTCGCTTCATTTGAATGAGGGTCAAATCTTGGTCCGTTGCAAATCATGGAGTAAAAAAAATTTACTTCTGAAATTAAAAATAATTTTTGGCATATATTATGAAAATTAGAAATTAGATGGAAATTAGAATGTGATACTTGTTTTCTTGTTGTAGCCTACTTTAGACACAAATATTGGCCTACTTAATAAATAGATTAGTCCAAAAACGTTAATTAATTGCAATAACTCATTATTCTATTATGCTGTTAAAATTGTGTAGCCAGTCAAATCATAACATTCAAAAATGTTTAAAAGAATTTACTCAAAAAATGTAATAATGTAAATATTTCTGGTTTAACGCAGCAGAACTGTTGGGTTTCCAATCCGTCTCCATGCGTCCTTCGGGAGCAGCGCTACCTGTCTTGACGCAGGTGGACTTACCGCTTCTCTCACTGTGCGCCAGGCAGGTCCTTCATGAAAAACTGCGCGCATTTAGCCCGAATGCCACCGCGTAAAAATGTCTACATACTGCCCGTACATACTTCACCTATGCATCCCTTTTTCAGCCGTGCCTGGCTCAAGACTTAAGACACTGTCCTCTGTGGCGTGTCAGTGTCCCTGGCCACCGAGCACCAGCCATTGGGTCTTATTAGAGCCGGACTGCCCTCCCTTCCTCTGCGCTCCACCGCGACAGCACCCGCCTCCAACTTTAACTCCACAAGTCCTTGATGATCAGCGTACTATTTTTTTTTTTCTTACGTTAATATCGTTTTGGGTTTGTTTTTTCCCCCCGCAAAAATAGGCCTATGTATTTTCAGGTCTAACAGTATAGAAATGAACCAATACAATCTTTTTTTTGAATATGTTTTAAATATCCTACAAGAAGAAGTTGAAAACGAAAGCAATGGATTTTTTTTTATGATGTCACATATTTTCTCAAACGTCATTCACATACGAGTGTGAGAGATGGGCCTACTTTCGCAGCGTTTCACTCATTTTCGTGTTCAATAGCTTTGCTCTGCGATCAGTAGGCTCGTATAGTCGCAGTGTAGTCTTCTCTGCAGCCCTGCACAGTGGCTATTGTCAGCCCTTGGTGAAGGTGAGAGCTCACATCAGATATCGTCAGCCTTGACTCATCAGCCTGGCTCCCCTTTGTTTCCCTCAGCCAGGAGATCCAAGGTGACGCAGTGATCTCTGAACCAAGTGAACCTAAGAAGACCTCCGAGCTGGAAACACCAGCCTATTATTATATCCATCACACAATAGCTGGGAATAGGGGCTTCATAAAAAATAAAACTGTCAAGAGATATTATTGTCCTAACGGGTTGCAGAGGAGATAGGGGAAGATTGAAGGCTCTGACATCACGTGTAATCATTTGTGGAAGTTAAAATTAATAGGGATTAAAGTTCGAAGGCTGCTATTATCCTGTGGTTTCCTTGACCTCATCATCAAGAGTAGTTTATGTTTATTTTTTTATTTTTTTGTGAAGTAGAATAAAGATGCTTTATGGTTTGACACTTGGAAATGCCAGCCAGGTGTGTTGTTAGAAAGGTGTTATGTTATATATATACAGTATATATGTTATATATAATATATATAATAGACATTACTAGTGAATGTAGTTCACCAGGGGCCCTCGTCTCTACACAACCCTTAAGAAAGATACGATGAATCAGTCGCAGACTAACAAACCAATACGGAATCCAAGGGACAGATATAAAATCGTTAAAGGATAATTGATCTTAAGCATTTATTGATAATACCGATGATGTGACTTACTTCACTTAACTGATTCTTGATTCACGCTAACTAAACGGTATTCATCCCAGTAACGTACAGTACATAGTGATGTGCCTGAAGCAGCAGCGGCCTGGAAGGTCAGCCTTGTAAGGAAGGTCCCAGAAGAACCCAGGATGTCGAGGGGAGGGGTGGCGTGGACAGACCTCATCTTCCTGTCTATGATAAACATGGAGGAATGCTTGAGTTGGAGCACAGATGAAAGACATCAGCCATCGTGACAAATGCAGCGAATGACTCAATCAAAAAAAAAAAAAAGAAGAGAGAAAGACTCATATCAGCGACTCGACGATTCTGTTCCTCCACTCCACCGACACGAGGGGAGCGGAAGGAAGCAAACATCTGTGGGCTGGAGATGGAACTGCAATCATTATTATTAGTTTTCTTTTGGTATCCCCATTCCTGTCCCCCCCCCCTCCCCCCCGGCTGTTCCCTGCCCTCACTCCCCCACTTCAGGATGGGAGTATATAGTGGAGTGAATGGCCCAGTTTCCTGCTACAACCAAAGCAGAGAAAACGAGATCTTTCCTGCCTGGGTTAGTCTACCCTTTGCTTTGTTCCCTCCACCCGGCTGCTCCATGAGCTGCACCTGGCCTCATGGTCAGGAACCTGCAGTCCAACCATAAGAGCTGTCTGTCTGTCTGTGTCTGTCACACACACACACACACACACACACACACACACACACACACACACACACACACACACACACACACACACACACACACACGGCAGGAAATATGAAGGTGTGGGCTTTTTTGGTCAGACATAGATTAGGCGTTGTCGTCATGTCTTAAAGAAAGTAGGGCAGGTTATCGTAACGCGTTGGCCCCACCATCTCTCTCTCTTGACATCTTTAAGTGTTTGTCTTGTCTTTTGTAGCTGAATGGACACTCTGCACCGCTGACTTCCTCGTATGGAGGCCGTTGGCCGTGGGGGGGAAGTCAAGGAATTGACCCCCACCCCATCCTCCACCAGCCAGGCGGTGGCACCACCTCACTCCGCTCTCCGTCACGCTGTTATCAGAGCAGGAAGAGGCCGGCGTGGCAAACACACACACACACACGTGGACGTGTCGGCCATGTGCTGCGACTCTACTGGTCAGTCGCTGCCCTTCAGCCCCATGGAGCACTCTGGTCACTATACACATTTCAAAAGACCGTAAAGTGTATAAACATGAGCATGGGAAGGACTGACCTTTAAGAACAGAGCAGGCAGAGGCCGGAGGCGGGGGTGGACAATAGACTGGACCAGGGTGGACCTTCCTGGCCCCGTGCAAGCAGGTCAGAGGTCAGAAACTAGATATATATATAAATCTTGTTTAATGGCCTATCTAAAAATAAAAGTCCTCCTGTGTGATATCTGGACGGTATCGAGGGCCGTTGGCTCCTTGTGGTCAATAGGCTACGACAAGCTGTCCAGTGTGTGGATGTGATGGGAGGTCACAGTGATGGAGGTGGAAGGTGGTGTAGTCTACATGAAGACCGTGCGCCAGCAAAGCGTGTGAAGCAAGTGTGCCGTGAGTGTGCACGCAGGGCGGGGTGAGCGCACGCAGGGTGGGGGGAACAGCGGAGAGAAGCGAACAGGGCCGCCCGTTATCAGTTGATTAGCGAGCAAGTCGCGCCTTTTTCCTGAGCGTCTCCGCGTGTTCGTAAGCATCCCGACCAAACGATAGCTCCTAATGCACTTTGGCTCTTGAAACAGTAAACTGTGCGGAGAGCTAATCTGCCCCCGGCCGCCTCATTCACATGTTTTCACAATAAAGATAGCGTATCTCATCCCATTAGACGACCGCCTTCTCACCGACGTTGCCTGACTCTTCAGCACCTCTCCAGACCTCCAAGACGTCTCTGGCCGTCTGTACGTTACTAGATGTTACGGTTGAGGCGGACATTCTGACCGCGTGCCTTGAAGGAGAAATAATATAATAATATTATTGGATTTAAAACGACTTTCAGTTCACGGAAAGCCATGATGTAGCGTTTGGTACGATGGGAACAAGAACTGTTCTGTTATTAAAGTGCAGAACGCTATGACATGTGAAGTAAAGACACTTCAAAAGCTCCCTTTAAATCATTTGCTAATGTAATGTATCGTTTGTTCCTCCCAGACACATTAGCTCAGTGGGCACAATCTCACACACACACACACACACACACTTTAGATCCAACTAGTGTTGAAAGGACAAAGTTTCACTCCTTGAGGAGGAACAAAACAAGAGTTCCAATTAAAACATGAAGGACATTAATCAGAGCTTTCTCATTCCTACTTCAGAACTAAATAAGTGGGCACAGGAAATAAACAAGAGGCGAGGAAGACAGATAGAAGAAAGGCAGTGGGGGGGTGAAGGAGAGAACGCGAGCCGCTGCATCCGTGTGTAACGCACGGGGCCTGGATGTAGTGGATGGCGTGGCAGCCGGCCCGCTGACAGGCTGGCCAAAACACGGCTTTGTTCAGCCGCTGATTAGACACACAGCGCCACATGGGTGGAGAGACACGGGGGGCGGGCGCACACACACACACACACACACACACACACACACACACACACACACACACACACACACACACGTGTGGGGTTACATTAACACAATGGGCCACTTTTATGCAACGCAAAATGTTATAAAATGCAATTAAACCATTTTATGTAGATTCAATCCTTCACCTTAAAAAAAAAAAAGACAAATCAACTTCGTATACAAAACATTTATTGGCATTTTTGCTCAATAAACAACAAAATTCAGTTGAGAAAATCTGAAAAAGCATCCTACAACCGTAAAAAACAGCATCGCCATCTTTGAGAACCTCTCTAAAGACATGTTGTAATGGTTCAACAATTCATCACATTCCTTAAAACACCTGTGAAAATCCCATCGCCAAAGACGCGATATGCTAAAGTCAAAATTAATTTCACAAATATCCCTAAATGACGACACGCCCCCACAAAGAAGACCCAGAGACAGCGGAATGAATGAACGATCACAACAGCGCTCCACGAAATTACTGGCCGGGGAGCGAACTGCAAGGCGATTATGTATTAAGAGCGCAGAAGGAATTGAATATATGAGACGCTGCCCCCTGCTGGCCACCAAGCTCACTTCTAATATCCTGCTGATACAGCAAAGTAGCCTACACTGACCTACAGTGACATGGAATCACTAGAAATACATCTCGGTACAAAATTAAGAGATTTCTTTAAAAGAACAAAAGGGCTTTGGAATGATTGAATGTAACATAGTCACATTTGCTTTAAATAAATACAAAAGAATCCTACACATTCACAGAAGTTGTTGTAAACTAGTCCTAGAAGAGTAACTCTTCTTATAAGATAAGAACTAAACAATTTCCTAAGCTAAAGTGTAAAACTCCCTCGTATAAAATATTGCACTTGTTTTTTTCCACGTTTAAGTTTCACAGTTTCATTGGTCTAAAGGCAGGAATGCAAAGTCACGTTGCGTTATGAACACCCACGTAGGAAAGAAAAAAATCCTTACATTAAAAGTTACAGGTCAAAAGTGTAAAGCCATTTCGTTAGTGCATCACAGAGACTCGTATACGCGGCGAGTCTACCGCCTAAGAACACCGGCAGTAAGCGATCGCCACAGTAAACGCTTGTTATCCTGTGCCTTCCCGAGGTCCCCCGAAAATTTAACATTTCCCCAAAAAGTCAGAAGGTGAAGACGCCACTCCTTCACCAGAGGCTTCCTCTCGTTACAACAGAACAGTAGTGCAAAGCAGACCAACCAACAGCTGGAATGGAGACTTCCTAAAGTAGTGGTGAGACACGGGCAGGACGCCATGAGAAGCAAAGTGGAACCGTGTGACTTGAGAGCAGGAAGAGGAAATGTGGTCACATAGAAAACTTAATATTCTGAAATAAAGGCGCTGCCTTTATTTGTGTGTCCATGGCAACAACCGTCCAAAGGGACTGATTCTCTCCATAAGGCGTGCGTGTGGGGGGGGGATGGTCAGTGATGTCCAAGTTGTTAGCAACTAGCCATACACAACCAAGGGGCTCTGGGCAGAAGTCCCATTGGTCATCCTGCACCCCCGGCCCCCCAAAAAAACCTCCGCAAGGACCAATCACATGGCAGACTGAATTGAAGTCCAGGTCAACGCCAGTGGTCCAGTGCAGGCAGGAGCCCAGTAGGTCAAAAGGCACACAGTGAGGAACCCAAACTCACTGGATCTTCGACAAGCCGCTGGCCAGGAGGAGTCTGAGAGGGACAGCCGAGCGGGACACCGTGAGGGGAAGCCTGTGCAGACCTGCAGGGAGAAGCAGAAGATACAACCAATCACACGTCGAGCTGTAGGAACCAGAAGATACAACCAATCACACGTCAAGCTGTAGGAACCAGAAGATACAACCAATCACACGTCAAGCTGTAGGAACCAGAAGATACAACCAATCACACGTCAAGCTGTAGGAACCAGAAGATACAACCAATCACACGTCAAGCTGTAGGAACCAGAAGATACAACCAATCACACGTCAAGCTGTAGGAACCAGAATAAAGAAACCACAGAAGAGAACAAAAGAGTTTTTAAAGAGAGATGCTATCTGTGTCGCGAGGAAGGGCACTGTGTGTGTCTGTGTGTGTGTGTGTGTGTGTGTGTGTGTGTGTGTGTGTGTGTGTGTGTGTGTGTGTGTGTGTGTGTGTGTGTGTGTGGGTGTGTATGTCGTGAGGGGGGGGGCGTCTGAAGTCCCCCAGGAGAGCCTCCACACCTTCCTGGAGGGATTGTAGCTTTCTATCTGAGGAAGAGACCAGCCCACTGGAACACTGGGTGGGTGGGGGGGGGGGGGGGGGGGGGGGGGGGGGGGGCACTAAATAAAAGACTGACTGACCAAAGGCGCGGATGAGCTCTCGCTGCACGGCCCACGTGACCGTCTTGATGAGGGACGCCGACGTCAGGCCGGCGAACATCGTGTTGTACAGGAAGACGATGTAGAAGTTCCCCAGCCAGTTGTAGCGGCCGAAGTCTCCGAGGAGATCGAACCGAGTGATCCCTGGGGGGAAACGAGACGTGTAAACTAGTTGGTTTTAACAAGACGCGTAAACGAGTTGGTTTTAACAAGACGTGTACTGTAGGTGTAAATGAGAAAATGAAAATCGATGAACAAGTCAGGCTTCACCAGCAGCAGCCATCAAGTGGACATACACGCCCTCTTGTGGCAAACAGGAGGTTCACAGCTAATGTTTCTGGTGGCGATTGGTGCATTCGTGGCTTGTGAGTAAGTGCTTACCAAGCGTGCGTGAAAAAACAGGCAGTGCAGAGCTGAGAATGAGCAGAGAAACACAGTTGCCGATGATCTGAAAGAAAGGGGAAAGGTAAGAGGTCATGGTTTAAAAGGTCCAAGGGTCATGCTTATACACGGCAATCACATGTGACTCCGTGATGAGGGCCTGATGAAGAGTCAGTAGGGTTGGTTTGTGTTCTTCAGGCAACGTGTTGCCACACGTTGCCTGTTGTTTAAACGCTACGCTCACTCAGGTACACCAACGGTTGTTCTGGTTCATTCCGTTAGAACTAGCTAGCTGTCTTCAAAGACATGATTCACAATTACACTATTGGAAACAACAAGTGGCTCCTGTTCAATCCTGCATAAGGAATTCAAATCCTCAGCTCAAAATAATTGAAATACACTGAATAATTCAAGACTACTTCTTCTTCTTCTCACAGTGCCATGAAGGCCATTAGTGAAACCCCACTAGCATTCCCTTCTCTGGTCAGTCTGGTCTCAACTGGAGCAGAACCCCAGTGTGGTCACCTGCGTGAGGTTGGTGTCCTGGGCACGGGGGAGGAGGCTGGTGAAGAGCGGAGAGCTGTAGAAGCCCACCACGGAGGAGACCATCAGATACCTGGTGGACAGGGTTAAGGACAGAGACAGAGACACACAGACACACAGACACACACACACACACACACACACACACACACACACCAACTGTTCTGCATGTAATATTTTAGATTGTTTTTAGTTACTCTCATGGTTATACGTTAAGGTTTATTAACGTCAATGACTCATATCACAAGGCCTAAAGCGTTTATTAAAGATGAACATTGTAAAGCAGAGCTGTTAGTTTTAACAGAGCTGGTCCCTCGGAGACTGATACCCATCTAGCTCCAGGAAGGCAGTCGGACATGTTGACAAGATCAGAGTTGACAGCAGGGAACATTTTTTAATTATTTTCTCCAAAAGTGGCATGATAGTGATTAATGTCCATGTTCAGAGAAGACTGAAACATGTGCTTCGTCACCATTTCAAAGTAAAAGACTCAAATGAAAGGATACAGGATAAGCACCACTTGCACTGCGGCTCCCAGCGACCCAAACATGGAGAAGGAAGCGGTCCCTAGACGAGGGTCCTGTAACACAGGGGTCAGGGGTCAGCTCCGGCAAACCACCCAAAACACGAAAGCTCCCGAACAGGTCTTTATAAAACAGAACCCCCCGCTCACCTCCATGCCCCGAGGCAGAGCGGTCTCATCAAACAGCAGCTGCAGCACATTGAAGCACACCATCAGAACACAGACCACCTGCAAAACACACACACACACACACGAGATGTGAAGTCACGGAGACGTGCAGCCACACTGCTGTGTGAAGGTCAGGTGCTGGTGTGTGAAGGTCAGGTGCTGGCGGTCCCACGTACCGTCAGAGCTAGCAGCAGAAGCATCGCCAGTGGGTAGCCCAGGTTACGTTGCCATGGGGACGCCTTCCCACGCATCTCTGTGGAACAGAAAAAACATTTGTTTTCGTCATTAAATCTACTTTAATTACTTGAGAACCAGCCGGAGTGCTGGAGACGGCGCCGTCCTACCCAGGGCAAAGCGCTCGGCGGTGACCGTGTGGTACTGTTGTGTCATCGCCTCCATGTTGAGCTGAACCCAGCAGGAGCTACCGGCTCCACCTGCAGACCACAGAAACACACGCTCAGCACTCCTCACGGACACGTCGGAAAATGATCACCAGAAGCGCCCACCGAGGGACTCACTCTGGAGCTTCCTGGCGAGAGAGGCCTCCTCCAAGATGGTGCAGCTCAGAGTCTCCTCGATGTTCTCCAGCAGCTGTAGGAGACACAGGACATGGATGAACAGGATCAGGAGTTGAGAGTAGAGTGAGAGGGCTTGCTCTACTACACCAATGTTCCTGTTCCCCGGACGTGCATGTACACACACATTATTCCATTAGTTGAAACTCACCCTGGGTTTGACCAGGAAGCTTCCGGTCACGCTGAACATTCTGGCCAAGCCAAAGGGGGTGCACACTGGGGAAGAGCACACACACACACACACACACACACACACACACACACACACACACACACACACACACACACACACACACACACACACACACACACACACACACACACACACACACACACACACTATTTAATACACACACACACACACACTATTTAATATACATAACAGAATGTATATTGTATATTATTATATTGATATATTAAAAGGGTTTTCCTACACTTACATAACAGCAGCATCACTCCAAAGAGGGAAATGCCAGAGTAGAAGTAGGGTAGATAATATTCCCACAGGTCTGGAAGACAACAGAGAATACGTTGACGTTATGACAGAAGACTCCTGGTATCAAGGGCTGAACCAGTTGCTAAAAAAGAAAAATCGAACTGCCATTATTTTGACAGATATTGCGATTGCGATATGATTCACTATTAGTGGTAATCATCATTTTTGTATCACAATTTTAATTTTCACTGAAAAAACTATTGAAATTATGATGTGATGTGATGGTCTGTACCAAACAAACATGTGTTCTTACATCTGGAGAAGAACACTGTAGGCCAGAGCATCTCTGCAGCGCTACTCATAATTGATATTGTATTGTGTATTTATAATGGTGCTGTGATGACTTGTCCAGCCCTACTGGCATCGTGCTCTGGGCTCACCGTAGAGGCTCTCCCGGGCCATGTTGTGGTGGAGGAGGGCGGAGGCCACCCACACCATGCCCAGAACCAGCAGAACCAGCAGAACCAGCAGAACCACGGCCTCATACACCCGTGCCATCACTCCCTAAAACACACACATTATCACTCCCTAAAACACACACACATTATCACTCCCTAAAACACACGCGTCTAATTATCACATAAGAGTTACTGGCCATAGAAGCAGCGATGGCGTTGCTGGTGCTCGTGAGGGTTCAGTGAGTGATCAGTGAACCACGTACCTTCTTG
>OOFB01005685.1:0-16989 GCA_900323305.1 Trachyrincus murrayi
AGGTCAACGCACTGTAATTTTTCACTGTAATTTTGCACTGTAATTTCAATTTGCACTGTACTTTTCACATGTCACTTTTTTCAGTATTCATCTGAGTTATTTATTTAGTATTTTATTACTGCTAAATTGCACTATACGTATTGTTGTATATTGTATATACCTACGTATTACTGTAATTTGTTGTAAATTGTTCAAATTCACCTGTCAATACATTTAGACTTAATTTAGTTTATACTTAGTTGTTTAGTTTAGTTTGTTTGTTATTTAGTATAAGTATATTTAGTGTACATTTATTCCCCTCTGTTTCAACTGTTGCACCTTAACTTCCCTCGGGATAAATAAAGTCTTCTTGAATCTTGAATTTTGAATATCTACCGTTTTTGGATTGTGATTTTTATTTAGTATTTTTGGACATGTAAATCTTTTTTGTTGCGAGCTTTACCACACACACACACACACACACACACACACACACACACACACACACACACACACACACACACACACACACACACACACACACACACACACACACACACACACACACACACACACACACACTCAATCAACTCATCAATCATCTGTCATCGTCAGTATTGCATCAACCACCGATAACCATCAAACAGTGAGTAAACAATACAATGTAAATGCGTTGTCTTCCTGGAATGGATTATTTTAATTGGGAAACAAGCCAAAACAGTAATCCTCAAATCATTGGTTTACACATTCAAAATATAGAAAAAATATAGAAAAGGAATCTAAACATACTTTCTCTTGATAAACAATTCTAAACATACTGTATTACTAATTATGAATGACTAATAATCTTTAACTAAACACAGACGTGGTTGATAGTAAATCCTCAGAAGAGGTGCCTTGGAAGTAAAGTGTAAAAACAACTTAATTAAGAGGATGAAAAGATTGCGAATGGTTGTAAAAAGTGTTGACTTCCAGGAGGTGGTGATAACTTCCATTGACACACAAAGTACCAAGGTCAGCCTAGGATTTATACTGCTTGCGTTCCCACAAATATGTGTAGTTATCGTTTAGAAAGAGGAGGTCCACTGGAAAATGTGTGTGTTTAAGACAAAATATGTTATATAGTCTGATATTTAGCATCTTTGAAAACATTTTGTACTTAAAAAGAGTAAAAAAATAGTCACGGGTCATCACAGGTCCGCCCCCAGGCGATGTATTTCATCCAGGACAAAGTCCATGTCCGCGGTGCCGACCAGAGGACTGATGACTACCATTCTGAAGAAGTTGGCCTTGCCTCCATGAGACTGGTAGCTTACCAGCATGCTGCCCTTCTTCATCATGCGCTCCTTCACCTTCGGGGCCACCTTGAGGAAGAGCAGATGGAGACGATAGGGCTTGTACGTCAGAATGCATCATGGGATTTTTTATTGCAGATACTCCGCCATATTGAGAGGGCTCAAGAGAATAGTGGTACTGTAAAATCCTAAACCAACGTAAATATACCGTAACCTAGACTTTGTTTTGCCACGTCTCGCATGACAAACACTGTGGCAGTTTCAAAAACAACAACAACAACAGATTATTTCACGGTGAATTACTAAACAATGACCAAAAAAACCTAGCTACAAAAAAACATTACTACCAACATAATGACAAACATTCCAATGCTCCTATGCTCCCAAAATGGCGGCAGTCATTGCGATGTACAAGCCCTATACATATGACGGAGATCAGCAGCTTCTCTGAACTCCTCCTTCCAGAAACAGTACCATGACTGACACTAAACACTACTGTAATCCAATATGAAGGATGAGCTCGCAGTAGGATCTTCCCTTTGCCAAGTGTGTGTGTGAGTGATGTGTGTGTCTAAAATAAATGTAATTACATTTTCCCAGTTACTCATCACCATTTATTGTAACTTAATACTCACAGCATGAACCTTTTGCCAGAACTCTGGGCTATCTGGAATGTTCCTCAGACTTGGTGGAATATACCAAAAGCAAACATTTGCATATTCAGGCTGAGGGAGACAAAATTGCACCTAATTAACAGATTGTAATATTAAAGTGTTGTGTGAACGAATGAGAAGAAAACGTTTACCTCCATCAAGAGACGAAAGCCCTCTCTCTTCTTGATTTCCTCTGTGAGGTATCTGGTAGAACGTTGAAATAAACAACATATAAAAATAGGAGGATTCACTTCTCTCTGTACTAATTAGCGAAATTACAAAAATAAATCCTACATTTTACAGCTGACAACAGCTGGAGTTGGACTATAATTATAGGCTACGTGTCACTGGTATGATTATGCTAATGCTTTTGTATGCATTGTACATTCTTAAATAGTTTGTCTAGTTAGTATTCAACATTAAACAGTCTCCCAAATGTATGCATTGTAGGTTGGGATGAAGGGTTGGATTAACAATGCTTTACAACGCTGTGTGCATGGTCATCATAAGTAACCTATTCTCTTGACCCATAGACAAGGAGGTCACTAAAGGCCAAGCAGAATAACAATACTGCCATGACCTGGACACATTGCACCCAGAGCCCTAAATAGACCTAAACTGTCTGAACACACTTCCAAACTAGTCCCAAGCAACGTTCAAAATGACAAACCATGCTCTACCCCAGCAGAGTGAGAGTAAAAGTCACTACCTAATTCATCCCTCCAGTCCACACAACTTAAAGGAAAACCAAACCTTTAAACAACTTATTTTAGATGATTAGATACATGGATGTAGTGGGTTACATGGTAGTGCTATGGATTGATCCTTGTCTAAATCTCAACTTAAATGCACGTTTTAAAAAACGTAGAATAAGTGTGCATGTGTGCATAACTGGCTGTCATTCCAAAACACATGCGTGTGTCAAGAGATGTTGTGAATACAGTATGACAAGCATATACATAGTTGTAGGGCCAGATTGTGCAGTGTAAAATTATTATTTAACCTTTATTTATCCAGGTAGAGAACACATTGAGATTTCAAATCTCTTTTGCAAGGGTGACCTGGCCTGAATTACGTGCATTCACAGGTGCGTCACTCCTGCCAGAATTGTTACACTTGCTTGTCCATTCATGAATGTATGATGACTCATCATACATTCATGAATGGACAAGCAACAACCAATACATTACTCATCATTGATGAGTAATGTATTGGTTGTTACTGATTACTATTACTATTTTGGCAGCTTGGTTATTCTTTATTCCAGTTTGGCCTCAAGGAAGACAAGCTCATTGTACCAATATGTTTCAATGTTTAGGCCGGGTGGCAGCGGGTGCTGTAGCACAGCGTGCCAGGTTGGGCCAGGCCGTTGCCCAGAGTTGCCCAATGGACGGGCCGGCACTGACTACATCAACCCCTCATCAGAGATCAAGATCAAATGTACAAATAATTGAGGCACACACTGGAAGAAACATAGACAGTCGTTGACAGTTGACTGTGATCATACAGTCGACAATGGGGAATCGTACTAACTTGGCCGTTTCCAGGGCTCTGTCCACCCTTTGCTCCAGCCCTCTAGTTCCCAGGGCCTTCCACATGAGCCAGAACCTGAAGACGTCAGCCTTGCGACCACACTGGATGCTCTTGTCACCGCTATCATAGCTTACGTCATAGAACTTGTCCGTCTGGAAGAGGTACGCGGCATGGGCTGAGTGACAGCGGTGCAGGAGACCCTGGGGATTGGGAAGCCAAGATGAATAACAAAAGGATGCAAGACGAGACATTGTCCCTGAGTATTATGACGTTTATCTTTCAACTAAGATTTACGAAATACAGATCCAGATGTTATTCAAACCTCAAAGAAATACTTACACTTTATCAAGGTGTGTTACAGTGGAGCAAGCCAAGACTAATAGAACAAACCTTAAAGTTAATAAACCTTAATGTTAACCTTAACATTTTAAATTTGAAGGGCGAACGGCAGTTGCATTGTTTCAACAGAATTACAAACACATCTGCAGTGTACAGTAAACACAGTTTGTGTCAGTATCAGTTTTAGAAACCCCCCACCCCATATGTTCCTCCAGAAGATATCTCTCTAGCTCTCTGATTGGTCAAACTGTGTCGGCTCACACCCAGTGTCATACCCATGGGACATGACCAAGGTGTTGGCACATACAAGGTTTACAGCCTGGTTCTGACCAGGGAGTTGAAAAGCCATTCTCAACATCTCACATCAAGTGAAGTTAAAAGTTAAAAAACAGGGTATGATTCGGTTCATGCCATAACCTCGTTCCCAGACGTTCTCAACTCATGAGGGAGGACGCCTTCTTCTTCTTCTTCTTCTTGCTTGCGTCTGTGTGAGTGAGTGTTTCACCGTGAGTGTTTCACCGTGGGGACTGTTAAAGCTGCACTATGTAACTTTTCTACAACAGCTGTTTACTCCATTCAAAAATACCTGAACTATAAAGTTTCTCAAGAATAAATCGCGCCCATCAACGAGTCAATCCATCCAGGGAATTTTTTCTGTATAAATCGATTTATTCTGGACCACTTTTGCCACTTTTGAAAATGATATAGCAAAAGCTGTAGCTACAACTCAAGCCACTAGAGGTTCCTAATGGGAAAACTGACGTAGCGCAGGTTTAACTGTTGTACACCGCTCACAGGAAGTGACCGGATGCTATCCAGTAGCTTCCGCCCCTACTAGACCAGGTAGTCCCGTTAGGAGGGGGGTTCTTACCGTTCTGTCCCTGACCAAGAAAGCACTGCACTGCTGGCCCGCCATCAGCATCTTGTGGGGGTTCCACGCCACAGAGTTGACCCTGCAGTGGACCCACCACAAAGGGGGAAACGTAACACAGTGAACAGTGAGCATGTGTTTAGTAAACACAACTACGACGAAGACCGAGGCACTTTTACACTTGTGTGTACATGACAACACTGAACGTCAGAGTCGTCTGACTTTTCAGGCAACTGAAATGGAATGCTGTGATGATAATACTAGTGTGATTACCTGAAGTTACCTGAATTTCCCTCCCACAATTAATAAATTAATGTTCTTATCTTGTTGTATCTTATCTTGTTGCTGTGTTGGGCTTATTCCAACACTTGTCTTTCCAAACATAGATTCACCAAATGTTTTGTTTAATCAAAATTAATCAAAAATTTGTTTGTTGTTTAAAGTCTGGTTATTAACTATTTTATAATATATTTGTATGGGCTTTTTATGCCTTTTATGGACAGAGTGGAGAGAGACAGGAGAGTGGAGAGAGACAGGAGAGTGGGTCGAAAGAGAGGTAATGACATGTAGCATAGGATCGCAAGTCGTAATCGAACCTGGGTCGCGAATGCGGTTAGCGCGTTAGTGGGATGAGCCACGAAATGCAAGTTTGTTTCTTAGCCTCACCTGTGGATGCCCTTCAGCAGGCCTTTGTGTCTGCTAGAGACCAGAGCTGCTCCACCCCAGCATGCCTGATGAACGGGACACAGACACCAACAGCAATAGATGTTCTGAATACGTCAGCTCAATGGGAGATGATGTGAAGCGTGGGAAACACAACAACTCTACGTGACACATGAGTGGATTCTGTGGATTCTTTCCCCACTGGATGAGAACTCACATCGACATGCAGCCACAGGTTGTGTTGCTCACAGACGTCCGCTAGGTCCTCTATTGGGTCAAAGGATCCAAATACTGTCGTTCCGGCCGTGGCATTGACCATGAAGGGTACTGCTCCCTGAAAACACCCCCCGCCACACACACACTAATTAATGACTGCTGCTTGTTGTCTGTTAATGTGCATACGAGGATACACTTGGCACTACATGACTACAGGATGCTACATGCTACATTAATACAAATCAGGGAAAGGTATCATTTCATCTTCAAACGTTGAGCCTGGTGCGAGTGTGTTAGCGTGACCCTTAACCCTAACGCTCACCTCACTTTTGGCTACTCGGATCTGCTTCTCCAGCTCCACAGCAATCATTTTCCCCCTTGGGAAATATATGAATGTATGAGCAAACACATGAGACAAACAATGTAGTATTATTCACTGTTCTTCTCGTCATAGTGGTCAAGACAAACAACTTTCGCAGAACAAATACAGTGAAGGACTGGGCAGGATGTTGTCATCATATCACGTCTGTGTAAAAACCAGCAAACCTTTTGTCCGCTGGTACTATGTAAACATTCTTGGTGCCGATTCCAAGGAAGGCTGCTGCTTTGGCAACAGAATAGTGGCACTGAAAAGACAAGGCGACATTCACTAAGAATCATTGTCTCTGCTAATGCAAGTGGTTAGATCCTCACAGTTCAACCACATCCCACGCCCTAACCACATTCCTCGTGACCCTAAGGGTTGCCTGGCAATAAAAAGCTTTCTGATTCTGATTCTGATTAAGAATGCATTTCTTTGCACTAAAGTACTGGACTTGAATGAGGCAAATATAGCAGACGTATGTTTTGAATTATATTCTAAAGGCACAAACGTGGTATTTAATGGTGTTTTTCCACTACAAAGACCACGGTGTTTTCACAACATTCCCCACCTGCATCTGAACATGTAATGCTTTCTTTCAAACAAACACCAAATCTGTATGAATCTTGTATAGAAAAAGAACACTGTACTTCATTGTATTGCACTGTGTGCAAAGTATTAACTAAACATTCAAGACAAATTTGTGTCCCATCCCCCCTGCTATTAGAGTCAAAGCACTACTTTGACTCTCTGATAGCAAGATAAATGTCAGAAGTAACTTTTCTTTCAAAAATACAATGTATCAAGTATTGTCACTATGCATAGCTGCTTTTGTGTGAATGTCATCAAATATTTAATAATCAGAATCCATGGTAGCAAGTTTTTGAATTTCCTTTCCTTTCCTTATTGTATCATCTATAAGTTAATCAATCATTTTCTCTTCATAGCTTTGTGGCTAGTTTATTATCATAGCTTAGCTAACTTATTAACTTAGCTAGCTTATGAGCTTATTATGATCAATAGATTTAGCTATATCTAATTCTGTCCATCTTAGACACAATTTGTTCATGTTTGACCGCTCTTTCTCCTTGTGGTGCAATCTACACCTACCTCTGTCGACGTGAACAGGACCAGCCGCGGACTGGCCGAGTGGCCGAGCTCTTTGATGTCGGGGCAGTGCTGGAACCTGGCTAGGTTCATGGCATACATATTGGACATGGATCCACCTGCAGTCCAAAAATAGCCCCCAAACAACTTATTTCTTGGAATGACATGTTTGGGTACCTTGCGTTCAAGGAGGCCTCTCGTTTTTCAGGAAGAGAGTTTATATTGCAATTCATTTCTCAATTGACCTACCCTGTGAACTTTACACTTGCTGTTGTTTATGGCTAACTAGCACCACGCGATATCAAGTAAAGTGAAACTGCGTATACCATTAGCAGAACAGTCGCAATCTTACACTGGGTTTCTGTAATCAGCAGACACAAATGTCATTTTGTGTCATTTTGTTCTAAACACAACAATTATTTAGTATTGAAGCACAAAGTGTAGGATGAGGATGTGAAATGCGAATATATGGGATGATATCAAACTCAGTAGATAGCCTTGAATGTGTACAATGCTTGGCTTTGTTAATCCAATCTAGGCCTACCTTGTGTGAAATGTTTCATACAAATGCTATGAGCGTTACCCACTGATGGATAGACTGCTTTGTCCTGGCTGTAACTATCTCTGTGTAATCAGGTCAAGATCCCCCCTGCTTTGCTTGATCCTACATTAAATCCATTCATATGTTGCATTTACTTGTTTTAGATACTTTCTCTCATGGTATGAGTGCACTTATAACCTATGTTCGGGATGGTATTAGATTAAGGTTCGGCATATGCTCTGCGACCCACTCAAAATGGGTCGCGACCCACCAGTTGAGAATCACTGATTCATACGATACTGCTATGTATACCTGGGTTGAAGATGCCGTCACCTCCCTCTACCCAGCCCATCATCTCCATCATCTTGCCCAGCACAACGTCCTCTATCAAAGAATAGACTGGTGCCATCTCATAGGTGTACCTAACAAACATACACAGTACACAACTTACATTACATACATTTCACAAAATCCTGTTGGGTGGCTCAGATGAAATTGACTGTTTTCTATACAATTTGTAATAACGGCCAGCATCACCGAGAACGCTGCTAGCTACGTGATAATACACATTTCCAGGTGAATGCGTTTAGTGGTGTAGCGGAGGCTGTGGGTGACTCACTGACTGGGTTGGGTGGCATCTGTGACAAAGGACCCCACCATGGCATAGTGGTCCACCCCGACATACAGTTGGTTGAAGAAATGAGGGTGGTCTGCACACAGAACACATGTATCTGTTAGATGATTGTCACAATTCACAACCAATTGTGGCAGCATAGCAAACGATGGCCATTGCACTTCTGCTTATTCTCAATTGGTAGCAAAATATCTTTTAACGGTGGCCATCTCTATCATCTATTCATTCATTCACACCTGTTTGTCTCCATTAAGCCTAACTGTGATTGGGAGGAAATTAGAGCAGATTAGAATCCCAGAGCAACACGAGGACAACAAGTAAGACAGGCAGTTAGCAATCAGCACCATTGTGGCAGTGTCCCCTTTTTTTGTGTATGGTTGTCTGACTTAAATTAAGTAATGTCAAGGCTAGCACGCAGCTCTGTTACTTCTGCAATGCCAGTTGAAGCACTGAAGCACTGTTCCCCAATGTTTTTCCTTTGAGATTCTTGAACGTCAACACAGTTGTTGCTGGGTTGTGGTGCGAGTCGTACTGGTCTTGATGCTGTAATGGATGGCATCCCGACAGCGCTGCAGGGTGTGTGCAGGAGCCTCGCCCCCCTCCCTCAGCTCCAGGTCTAACAGCTCCTTCAGGTCCTCTGGGGAACGCCACTCACACACCTATAGTCAGGAGGATCAGGAAGGTTTTAGGTAGCCTCGTGAGTCATCAGGCCTTAGCTGACCTTACGTTGTTTGAAAAACTCCAGCCAAGTGACGCTCTTGCTCTTTAGGTATTTCGTATAAACCAGTTCTGCAGTGCTCCTTGTTTGTCATGAACTGAAACTCCCTCCCCCTACTGCTGATTGGTCCTGTAAATAATGACATTTCCTTACCTTTCCCCTGACATCGCCGGCCTTCCTCACCACATCATCCATGATGATGGCCATGGCTTGTTGGACAAAGCTGTCTGTTGCAGGAAGATCCTCTGTCCCCGCATGGCTCAGATTATCACCCTCAGCGCTTTCTGGCACATTTGTCATCTCTTTCAGACCTCGACAAGGGACCACACAAAGAATACAGGATGCATTTTAATGATTAACCCAACGCAAAATAGATATTCTCACAGCGCATTTCACTCACTAATAGCTAACAGATTTCTAACAAATTATACTCAAATAATAGCTCTAAAATCTTAGCTACAGCACCTTTTAATGAGCCCAACCAGGGGCAAACAAAAGGCCTAACTAAGTTTTCAGATACTAACCAGTATGGGTTTTGGTATGTTAGCATTCCGGACCAGATAGATATCAGCAGATACTAGACAATAGTTTTCAACCAGTGAGGCAAGACAAGGTGTGCCATGACATTATTATAGTGATACATATTCCTGGCACAGAGTAAAGCTAGTGAAACATGTATCAAAAGTAGTTCCTGTTTACAGTACTATTTATGAGAGAGAGAGAGAGAGAGAGAGAGAGAGAGAGAGAGAGAGAGAGAGAGAGAGGGGGGGGGAAGATGAAAGACACGAAGCACTATATGGAGAGGTATCTGCAGATCCTTAAAAAGTGTTAAATTGTTTAAAATCCTGATTTATAGATAAAAATGCTATTATGGTTATTTTTAAAGCTAACTTTTGGAATAAATAATTCCAACGAAGAGACTCGAGACTCCGGGTTGCATGTTAATATTAATATCCTACTCGAGTTGTCGGAAATACAAATATAAAAAATATGCCTGCACAAAAATAAATTGGCAATTTTGTAGGATTCTACAGCAAAATATATTCACACCTACCAGTCACACGTCTGTCCATTGTTGGCACCACTGCAGCTTTAGTTAGTCTGCAAGACTTTGAAACTTAACAACCAAAAACACATCCCTCCCTCTCTGCTCCCTCCCTCCCAACAATAATATGTAAATATGTAGCTAATAACTAGATTTAGGTCGTTCGTATGGTTCAATTAATCTCAAAGACTGATTTAGGGTGCCATCAAGGGGCAAGAAGTGGTACTGTCTCACAAAATGCAGATTGCGTTCACCCTTTGCACCAATCTGGTATATTGGACAGTAGTACAGCATAGTAAAATCAGTATAACGTATTCTACTCTCTATATATTATTATTATTTTATAGTACATTATTTATTATTTGTGTTTACATGCAACATGCACTCTGATTACCTCACGTCGTGGGAAGATGAAAGATGAGGGAAAAGATTAAAAGCTACTCCGTGGCCTTCTTCACATTGTACTGAGAACGTGGTTTGTGATGAACACTTTACTACAATCGTGTACTGGTGGTGGTACACTTATCAACCAGTCTTGAGCCAACATCTATTTAGTAAAAGCTCATCTTTAATTTACAAGTAGTGCTAAAATGTTGCAGCTGTGTTGTCATTTAGGTCTTTTTTAAATATTTTTTTTCATACCATTTCAAAACTATTATAGCTCCAGGGACTGGATGAGAACACATTGGGCTCACAGAGTCTTCACATTTCAAAATTTGTTTTGCAAAATTGTTCTTTGATAGGAATACCACGAGCAAGCTTGCTGTGTTTTGATAGTGATCACAATATTAGCAGCTGTCGCCCTGCACACAGAGATGTGCACTGAATGCATATGTTTCATTGTTGGACAGCAAAAGTCAGCCAACATGGAATAGCAAATTGCATTGACAGCTAGCCAAAGTTTGTGAGCATTTTGAAGTGGTTTTTATTTGAGCCTGACACTAATACTTTCTGTGCAACCATCATTTACTGAGCTGTTTCATCCATACAATGTAAAATCAAGCATCTGACAAAGATATTCATTCTCTCATCTGGCTTTTGCAGTAATATGGGATGAGAATGAATTAAAAGGTATTACCACTGGTTTTGCGTTAGGGTGAAACTCGATAAACAAGCCAACTGTCTCTCAAGAGACCAACCAACGATTCTTCTATCATTGCAGAAAAGACTATTGGAGTATTTCTATTATAATATTAAGACTGTAATGTTTTCACATTAGAAATAGTTCAATAGTCGTTTCACATTAGACAAGCCTATTTCACTATTTCTAATGTGAAATGCCTGAGTCTGAGTTTATATATTCATAGGAATAAATATTTAGTGTCACAGACAAAATGGTAGGAAAGAGGCAGCAGGAAGGCTTGCAAATATATTATATAGGTTGTGCAAAGTCTTTACCTAAAAGAAAACAGTGTTGGCCGACAGATGTGGTCGGATATGACCTCTGAAACTGCTGAATCCTCCTTTATACATTTATCAGTTGCCAGACACAAAAACATGTGATGAATAGTTTTTGTACAACACATTTCCTCCTGTTTCCTTCGCCTTGGCTTCCATAGAGACATGTTAGTGTTGAAAGTGACACATGATTGTCTGGAATTTGAAATTGTTGGCAATATGAAACAAACTGCCATTTTGATATGGCGTTTGATGGTTTGTGTGTGTGTGTGTGTGTGTGTGTGTGTGTGTGTGTGTGTGTGTGTGTGTGTGTATACATGTTTGTGTGTTTAAGCCTATATTCACTCTCCGACCTTGTATAATAGGTTACCCTACAGTTTAATGGGTTAAGACTTGAAGAATGGTCAATGGTTTACTTTCACTAAGATGTGGTTTTTCAGAAGTTGTATAAACAGATTGATTAATAGGCATATATATATATGTGTATTTGTAATTTCCTGGCAAGGAAATAAAACAATCTGGCATCCTAGTTCTCGTACAGAAAGTACAATTAATTAGTCGATCCTCTCGGGTTCATACAAATGGCTCCAGTGAGCCAGAATGGCTGCGGCTAACACCAGAGCGACGTGGTGATTAACGGCAGGACGTAAAGTCGGCCCGCGCTCTCGCGTCCGTTTGTGCCCTGGCACGGTGGTTCCGCGTCTGTCAATATTTAGCAAAAATTCATTTGTTTTATTGGCTTACCTTAACTCCAACGATTCTGTGTTGTTCACACTCTATACGCTCTCGTCCCTGTCCGTTACGGATCATCTTCCGCACTTGTCAGAACGCGCTCGTGTCATTGGTCTACTTATTTGTCTGTCAAGGAGCGCCGCGATGCGATTGGCTCATTCTCAGGCGTCCAACTACGTCGGCGGTACCTGTCTCGCTGTGAGAGGCTGACGGCGCTTCCTGCTTGTCCGCTGTGTTCCCGCCCCCCCCCCCCGTCGGCCACTTCGAAGGAAGAAGGAAACTGCTCGAGACGCATGTGTCAATACTGCGCTGCAGGATCCCGCTGCTATGTGACTCCTCGGGATACATTTGTATTTCTGCGCGGTGTGGAAGTAAGGTTCGTGAGTTAGGATCGCAACTAGTGTCTCGGATTACAGGAGGTGCGCGTAGGAAAGTAGTGAAAAGGCTTTGGAAGTGGAGCGTGGCAGCAACAAAAAAAAAAAAAAAAAAAAAGGGGGGGGGGGGTCTTTTTCTTTCCTGTATTATCAGATAGCTCTGCTCGTTAGCCGCCACGGGACCGACGTGAGAATATGGCGGAGCAGCATCACCCAGTTTCTGAGGGCAAACACAAATTGCCCGCGAACGTCGGAGCGTCTTACTCCGGGAACGGACGCACCGGCGCCGCCGCCGCCGCCGCCGCCGCGGTGGTGGCAGCAGCGGGAGGAGAACCGGGCAACTCCGCCGGAGGAGGAGCGGGTCTGTCGGCCGGCGGGTTGGCGCAGCCTGCCGGGTGGCAGTCGCTCCTGTCGTTCACCATCCTCTTCCTGGCCTGGCTGGCCGGCTTCAGCTCCAGGCTCTTCGCTGTCATTCGCTTCGAGAGCATCATACACGAGTTTGACCCCTGGTGAGTTGCAGCTCTGTCCCCCACTTTATGATCGACAAGGCGGTAATACCAACCGCGACGAGAAGCATGCGCGGTATTTGTGTGATCCAGACGAGGACTCTTCTAGGAAACGTGTGCTTTAAATATCACGAGCAGCAATATTATTATCTGCTGACTGTTTTAATCTTGCAGCTTTATGTGCTTATAATATTAGGTGCAGCATTAAAAGAAAAAAAAACCCGCGACTTTTGCTGACTGACAGCTTTAGGTGTTGTCGAGGATCTGGGACAATAAGAACAATGGTGACACGGTGGTGACAGTCAGAGGTTCGAACCCGGAAGGGAGAAACCACCAATCGGCTCAATTTATCGAGTAGATTGGTGTTCTGTCATTTGAATTACCCGGATGTTTTTTTTTTAAATGTCACTTTATGTCCATAACGTACTGTCAAAGAATACTTTAGCCACTCTTCTACAGATATTGGCCAATCTCTTAAAGAGGATTAATATGTAAATGCAAATTTGTGTGTGTGTGTGTGTGTGTGTGTGTGTGTGTGTGTGTGTGTGTGTGTGTGTGTGTGTGTGTGTGTGTGTGTGTGTGTGTGTGTGTGTGTGTGTGTGTGTGACCTAAATGTACACATAAAAGTTATTCGTATATTTTCTCTCTAATTCTCTTTTAAATTGTGTGTGTAAAATAAGCTTTTTTTGCTGTCAGCAGCTGGTGGGTAGATTAGAGCAGGCCAAATTAGTGTGAAAGAAGTATTAAAGTCAAGACATTTGTTATATTATCATTTATGCCTGCAGTTAAATGCCTAAAAGCCCAAATTCAGTGTATACCCGAAGCAAAACCGCTGGCACATTGCCTAACTAAGATACTATTTGCATTACTTTCAAATTGCTCCCATCTTATTTCAAAATATCTTTATGCTTTCTGTAATCGTCAAAGCTAAGTCATTTTTTATGTCTGATGGCTTTTGACTTCCATGTTATATACCAGGTAGTTGTCATATATACATGTTTTCAAAGTTAAGGTACTTTTTAATGCAATGCTTGCAGTCATGCTTTTGGAGACACTTGTTCGTATCCATAGGGGTTGAGATTACTCTTTGTATGTACACACAGGTATTTTACAGAAACTAAATGTTTTTTCAGTAGACTGTTCATTAGAGGCTGCTACTACTAAGCCTACGATCACCATTTAATTGCGCTGAAGCATGCAACTCTATGACCTCACCACAAGGTTACACTCAGAGTACAAGAGGAGAGTCGAAGTAACAGTTTTAGTCTGTCTGTCTTTATTAAGCCACGTTGTTAGTCTGTCTTCTCCTACAGAGTTGGTCCTGTCACTATTGCCAATAGGGTGCCTGTCAGTTGATGGGTTGCTACACTTTAATCATGTGGTGTGTTAATCTTGTGTTGAACAACATCAGAAAAAACTGCTTCATTAGCGCTTGTGTGTCTCGTGCACAAAGTGTACCCCAGGAGTGAGTTTCTGGCAGGGGCAGAGGGGGCAGTTTGCTGTGTCCATCATGTTCTGCTTCATCATGAAGCAAAATGACTCATCATTAGTAACAGATTTTCTTGGTGCAATTAGTGTCAGTCGGTGTGCAGTCCACTCATGACGGATAATGATGTGGCTTCTATCAAGGCACTACATTTGCTACAGTTCTGTTATTCAATAATAAAATTGAAAATAGGCCTCCTGTTCATTTAGCTGCTCTGTTATCTAGCCCTTTCTTTATGTTAATCTCGTTAGGCAAGCAAAGGGGAGGAAGGCTTTATTGACATATGACAAGGGTTGTTTGATTGCAGATGAGGTCTACTGAACAA
Source organism: Trachyrincus murrayi (assembly GCA_900323305.1). NCBI lineage: Eukaryota > Metazoa > Chordata > Actinopteri > Gadiformes > Macrouridae > Trachyrincus > Trachyrincus murrayi. The sequence continues at coordinate 14,777 of OOFB01005685.1, forward strand.
CGGTGGTTGCAGTGTGAAGGCAATTCTTCTGAACAAAAAAATAATAAAAACCTCAATGGCCCTTTGTAAAATGCATGCAGGTGGGTGGGAATGGAAAGAGATGTACAACGTAATAACACGACTAGTCTAACACAAAGCCATTTTCCTTCATTCCATTCTTGCTTACACGACTAGACGGTAATGGGAGAAATAGCCCATTGGCTTTCTAAGGATTGAAACGATGATTGTTTGCCTGTCTCAATTATCCTGTGGCTGGGCTACAGAATTGGTTAAGAGTTCTGCCACATTACAAGGTGTGCTCCCAGAATGAATATCTGGGAGCTGTCTTCCTGAAAGCATTTTAGTTTGTCATTTTTCTTCTTCACTTTTTCGTTGTATCTGGCGAAGAGGGAGGCATAAAAAGGTGCTGCTGAGAGCTTTGAGAAATGAAGGACGCAGGGGAGGAAGGCATGATGGGAGGAGTAATGAAATGCCTCAGCTTGAAAGGGAATAGGGAAGCAGTTCCCCAGATTTAGCCCTGCTGGCTTCATTTGCACTGGCTGCAGCCACAGATCAAATTCTTCCCTTTCCCTATGTACCACGCACAGCATCTCCTGTACTACACACTGTTAGGCTTTTACACAGGGCCGGGATGAGATTCACTGATTCATTTATGTATTAATTTCATTCATGGAACGTACAAAATACGTAACGGCAGTAAGAAGAGGATGTGATCTGGGCACCAGAAAGAGTAAAGAGAAACGGCTGTGTTGTTTTGTTTGGCTAAGGGCATTCTGGAGAGAAATCGAAGCTCCGTCCCCGCTATCAGGGCCCCTTGGGCAGGGCATCTCTAGTCCAGAAATGTGAGGTGGTCAGTGCTTGTACCGCGAGGGCGGCTTGGGGCCCAGTCCTCCTGAAACATGACTCCTCTGAGCGATTGACTGCCAGCTTGTGACCGCCAGACGTTTTGCCTGAGCAGTGAAGCAGGGATCCCACTGCCGAGGCCTGACTCATTGCGGGCAGAAAGCTACAAGAGACCGTGACGCATGTGCATTTGGGTGGCAGGGGAATGTATGCCAGGCAAGAGGAATGCGAGCACATTTTTATTAAATCATTTGATTTGTATATTTGCGTTTTGTCATTTGTGTGAAATGAGTTGTGATAATGGTTTGGCGTAGTCTGCTTGTTCCCTGTAAAGGGCTCATGACATTTTCTCTTGCCCCCTACATGGTACTCAACGGTACTGTTTTTTTTCCCCATTAGGCTCTGGTTTGGTTGCCACTCGGGAATCTTGTTTGGAGTGCAGATTTGCGTTTCTAAATCAGCCCAATTGTAAAGGCTAACATGAATAATGCATTTAAAGCACCCCGGAGGCAGTGCCAAGTTTTTATTGTTGATTTTTTATTTTGTTGCCTCTCCAGAAGCCCATTGGGAAGGTGGTTGATGTATAACCCTTATTTCCAGAAACATAAATAAGGTTTTATGTATATGTCCCCCATTTACAGACACATATGTGTGTACCAATCCAAAACCTGTAAAAAACATTACCACATCTACCCTTCCACGTCTGAGGCACTGTGATTAAGGATGTTTGACTGATGTAGGAGGTTTGATGTCCCCTTAGTCCCAACTTCAGGCAATTCTATGTCAAAGTCAAAAGTGAATGTATAAAACATGACTTGGTTTCATCATTTATTAATTTTCACAGATACAAAAGAGCCACTCTATTTGTCTTCCGTCATATTAAATGTGAGTTATGTTATGTCAGTTACATAACAGCTGAAGCAGATGGATTTAATTGCTTGATTTAAAAAGGGGAGTAAATTAGACAGACTCCATAATTCCACCAAGCTAAATAAATCAGGAATTTCACACTCCTCTTTTATCATTTAGAAGTAATTCTAAAAAACACCCCAGAATGGCGTGGATTTCACTGCATTCGCCCTTCTGACCAGATGTCCAGGCCTCCTTTGAAAAAAATTCCAAAGACTTGGGGTTTTAATTCCCAGGCTGGTTCTTGCAAAGATGGGCTGATTGCATTAGTGAATGCTGCCTGATTGTTTTCCTGTAACATGATACTGATGCATTTTATATTGATGATATGGTGAAACATTTTAGAATTAGTCTCTCTCTCTCTCTCTCTCTCTCTCTCTCTCTCTCTCTCTCTCTCTCTCTCTCTCTCTCTCTCCCCCTCTCCCTCCCTTTTTTTTTTTTTTTCTTTTTCCCCCCCCCCC
>OOFB01005686.1:0-12006 GCA_900323305.1 Trachyrincus murrayi
ACTCTCACACAAACACACACACACACACACACACACACACACAGAATTGCATCTCTGTTCTGACTTGCTTCCGGTAAATGGTACAGCGATCCACGGGCTTACTTCTTGTTTAAAATATTAGTATCATTGTGAAGATCAATCCAACTCAAATTCCCCCCCGACTGCTGTTTTTTCCACGAGGACGGGCTTTTGGAAAGACTTGCTCGGTGCCAGCGTCAGAACGGGGTCCCAGCTGTGTCTTTTCAACGACACCTGTTTGTTGGGTGACTCGTCCTCTCCCCATCCGGGCAGAACCCACCGGCGCTGGCTTCTCTCCCGGCCCATTGATCGCTCTGTCGTTCTGTTCCGTTCTTCAACCTCTCCCTCACCCTGCTCCTCATTGCCTGCCTGGACTCAGGCGATGTAGCGCGTGTATGTGTGTATGTGTGTATATGTGCATGTGTGTTTGTGTGTATGCATGCGTGTGTGTGTGTGTGTGTGTGTGCATGTGTGTGTGTGTGTGTGTGGTTTGTGGGTGTCTTGATGTGTTACTTGTGCATGTGTGTGTCTGTGTGTGTGTGTGTCTAGATGTGTGTTTTCCTCTATGCGTGTGTATCTCCAGCCTACTCTTTCTTTCTTTCATTCTCCGTCATCCATCTGCCAACACGGAGAGTTGCTCTGAGAGAAAAGAAAAACCCACTCAGCCTGTTGCAATTCTCCACAGCTACAACATGTGTTAACAACCAAACAATGCTGTAGGTGTGTGCGTGTTTGTGTGTGTTTGTGTGAGCCTGTTGTTTGGACATTCGCATTTTCCCTTCAACCACGTATGCCTCGGCAGCTAGTGCTGCGGTGAGGATATTGTGTATTCATTATCTGCTCGCCAACCACCTTGAACTTCCTTCATTATAAATGTGCAGGTGTTCCAGTACATTTCCCAACAGTCCATTCAAACCCACAGCTAAAGCCACCCACTGATAACACAGCAACACTCCCAGGGCTGGACTCTGTTGGGCTACAGATAAAAGGTTCACCTTTGAGCCAATGCTATTATTTTAATCCGAAGGCCTTCGACTGGGTGAAAGCTGCTGAAAGTTGTTATTGATTCATAACTACGCATTGGTGCAACAAAAAATTGGTGTTTGTTTCTGTGGGCCATTTAAGAGAGTCAATTTTCTTGAGTTTGTCCTGCCCATCGTGGCACAGGGCCTTTGAACCCTTCTGTCTCAAACACACAATAAAGATAGTCTACATCATGGTCGTATATTGCTTATTGCACCCTTGCTTATTGCTGCATGCAATCACAGTCCCACTGACCTGGACTATGGCCTTCATTACGTTTTACCTTATCTGATCTGATGTATGATTTGAAATGTATTATAGGAAAATATGCTTGACAGATGCATTTATATATAATGCTATACATTTAAAATAGCTAGATGGGGATAGAGGATAGAGGAAAGGGGCTACCATATGCATTCATGTGCAACGTGCTTTGGCAAGTCATGCGCCGATGTCCTCTCTTCCTGGGTTCTTCCGTCCCTGCTCTCTGTCTGATTCTGACTGAGATTTGAATGGCAAAGCAGTTGCTCGCAGTCCATAAACAAGGCCTTGTATGTTTGACTCGTACAATCCTTAGTTTGTTTTACACGGTTACAGTGCTTTCGTTGATATTGTGTGCGCAGAACAAAGTGGCATAGAAATGTCGACATAAAGTGGGACTCATGAATGTGGCGGCGCATCAACATACTTTAGATTTTACTCAGGCGTATTTGACGTTATTTAACACATGCCCTTTTTTATTTTTTATTATGTCTACTTGTTTTAACTGCACAAAGAAATACATTGTAAACTATGAATATGTAGAATTATTGAGGGGTAGATATCTATATATAAGAAAAAGAAGCGCAGGCCTCCAGTATTAACACGGTATCTAGAGGTTAGCCTCTGTGATGATAGGTCACGTAACACACGTTGTTCTTCTGTCTAGTGACGGTATGTTCTGGGACCAAGAATGCTCTGAGCTTGACAGGAAGTTCAGAAATGCAGTACAACCTCATCAAGGACATGTACACTGGCTGTGAAATAGTCATGGGCAACCTTGAGATTACCATGATGGAACCTGCCAGAGACTTCTCATTCCTGCAGGTGAGCTCCCACACACATGCCGATGCCATGGCAACCATCAACAACCACCAACCTCTACTCTACTCTACTCTACCTCTTTGCTGTTTCCACAGTCATTACAGTACTTCCACAACGACAAGTCTGAAATGAAACAAACCAAATTATCCAAATTCTACAAACACACTTCCACGCATTTAACAGTGAACAAAACCACCATCGCTGCCTCTCGTGGATACTACAGCTTTGTCATCAATCATTGCACTCTGTAATACAGCTCTAACAACAACAAAAAAGCCAACCAGGCATCACTGGAGTTAACAGTTATCATATTATTATGTTGTATTATTTATTATGCCTCATAGGCCTATTTACATTACTTCTTCATCACTATTCAATTATCTTTCTCCTTCTTCATGGTCTTTCCCGCTCTCTGCTGCCTCCTGTAGTCCATCAGAGAGGTGACAGGCTACATCCTGATCGCTGTGAACCAGTTCAGCCGTCTGCCACTGGATCACCTGCGTGTCATCAGAGGCACCACTCTGTACGAGGACCGCTTCGCATTGGCGGTGCTCGTCAACTACCAGAAGGACGGCCAACTTGGACTGCAGGAGCTGAGCCTCACGCACCTCACAGGTAAATTAGGAATGCCGAACGCTCACGCAAAGTCACAAATGTCTTAAAAGAGAAGAAGAAGTATGAAGCAGTATGTCTTCAGCAGCAATCAAGTCATCTTCGTCCGCTCGATGAGGGTCAATGAAAGTTCACTCACGTCAGCCATACTAAGTAACCCCTCCCCCCTGTGTCTTTGAGCATGTGCCACGAATGGGGCAGGAAGGGGTGGTGGGCAAGCAGAGCTTCAATAATACAGTTGGTTGCTGTTGGTGCTCTCACACCCACGTCTTGTCACCACACCCTCAGAGTACCTGGTGGAGGTAGTGGCGGGAAGTCCCTGGAATGTCTATATTCTCAACTGCCACTGTAACATGAGCTGCAGTGTGTCACACTGCGCACAGTTAATAAACTCATGTGACCGCTGAATGGAAGAATGAATCAGCGGCCGGTTGGGGCTTGTTTTCGCTAATTGTATTTGACATTAACATACCTGTGTGTTTGTGTGTGTGTGTGTGTGTGTGTGTGTGTGTGTGTGCGTGCACGTGCATGTGTGCTTTTTCATCCTGTATGATTCTACAGAGATCTTGGAGGGAGGTGTTCAAATCATCCAGAATAAGTTCCTGAGTTTCGCCCCTCAGATCAACTGGCTGGACATCGTGAAGGACAGCACATCTGAGATTGTCATCAATGACAACGGGCCAGAGAGTGAGTCTCTGAGATGCTAGACAGTGCACAGCAGTGGAATAGGGTTTGGGTCTGGTTCCTTGTTGGGCATGTTGCATTCAAATACAATGATGGTGATAGAGTTGAACTGTTGCCTGTTGTTTCAGAGCACTGCCACAAAGTGTGCGGTGATGTTCCGTGCTGGGGTCCAGGGAATGACACATGTCAGATCCGTAAGTCATGAAATGTATTGTTTAGGCTTTTGTAACACAGCACTACTCTGTGTGCTGTGTTACAGTGCAAGCTAACCCCCTCTCCGTGTCTCTCACAGTCACAAAGACTGTGTGCGCACCTCAGTGCAATGGTCGATGCTTTGGAAAAAGCCCCAGTGAATGTTGCCACATCGAATGTGCAGGGGGTTGCACTGGACCACTGGATACACACTGCTTTGTAAGTATGAAGCAAATGTCATGGACGCACTGAATAATTTAAGCGGGACCTTCGAAAAAAGGGAGTGTGTAAACAAAGATTGAACAAATTGACAAATCAACAAATTAAAAACACTACACCGTGATTGGCCACCTTAGGGTGTGTAAGGGTTAGGGGGTGTCATATAAAGTAGGATGTGAAGCCCTTTGAGACTGTAGCTGTGATTAAAGGGCTATACAAATACAATGCACTTGACTTATCTGCACCATATCTCTCTCTCTAAGACAAACAATCGACATACTTTCCTTCAGTTTCAGTTTCACGTATTAAACAAACAAGGTGTCGTTACCACTAGCCACCACAGTGAGCCTGACAGAGTGTACGACGTATAACTGTGGTTTTCGTCTGACTGTTGCCAGGCTTGCCGGAACTTCAACAACTCAGGCTCCTGTGTGCCTCAGTGCCCCCAGACCTTGATCTACAACAAGCACACCTTTAAACTGGAGCCCAACCCAAGTGCCAAGTACCAATATGGCTCTATCTGCGTGGCCCAATGCCCTCGTGAGTGCTGTAATGTAACTTAACATACAACACTCGGCCATGCACCAATGCCATCCAATCAGGGATTACGATTGAAGCGATATATGTAGCTGCATTCAAAGAAAACATTGTTGCTTTGTCACCCCGCACAGCAAACTTTGTGGTGGATGAAAGCTCTTGTGTAAGCAGCTGTCCCTCTGACAAAATGGAAGTGGAGAAAAAAGGAGTGAAGAGATGTGAGCCCTGCGGAGGCCCCTGTCCAAAAGGTGGTTCATTGACCGCACTTCAAATCATGAGCTGTAATCCAATGTCGTCTGAGTCTGACCTTCTCATTCTGAGTTGTTTCTTTTTTGTAACTACTTCTCTGTTGGTGTCCTCTCAGTGTGCATCGGAACCAACTCGGCTGTGGCAGACCGCCAGACCGTCGATGCCCTGAATATTGACAGCTTCAGGAACTGTACCAAGATCCAGGGCAGCCTCCACTTCTTGGTGACTGGGATCAATGGGTAATGCTAAGCACTACCCGGTACATCCGCTACAATACATCATCCATTAATCTGGCTTGAAGGAAGTCATAATAATAATAATCATAATAATGTTCTCGTTTTTCTTTTCATGTAAAGGGATGATTACAAGAATATTCCTGCGATTGACCCTGAGAAACTGAAAATCTTTAGCACCGTCCGAGAGATTACAGGTGTGTGTGTGTGTTATTCCTTTTTTTGTGTGACTTTAACAGTTGTTATAATGTCTGTCACAAAAGCATAGTGTAACAAAAGACATTTAAACAATGCCTCTGCTTACAGACATTCTTAATATCCAGTCATGGCCTGCAAACATGTCCGATCTTTCCGTCTTTTCCAACCTTGAAACCATTGAAGGCAGGACACTTTACAGGTAAATACTTTGTATTTGTTTAATCTAACCTACCTTCTACGTGTTTAATTCACATTGTTGTGTGTAACTGTCCTGCTGACTAGACCACCAGACAGCATGAATCTAATATTTTCACTTGTGTCTCACATCCCTCTCTCACCCCCTTCCGCTTGTCATTCATCCCGTTGTATACCCTCTCCTCTTTTACCCCATGTAGAGGATCAAACTCTAAAAGGTACAGTCGTATATTTCCGTTTCCCAGCCTTCCAACCGTATTGCATCTTGTTGTGGCTTAACATTTCACACAAGTCTTTGTTGCCACAATGCAAAACAACTAACACATCTCTGACTCTAATTTGACCTCCACTTTGTCCGGGGTGTCCTTTGTCAGGGGTTACGCTCTACTGGTGATGAAGATTCCATCGCTGACATCTCTAGGGCTACGTTCACTGCGAAGAATCAATGATGGCGGTGTTTACATCACAAGTAACTCAAAGCTTTGCTACCATGACAACGTCAACTGGACACGTCTCTTCATACGCCGCCAACAGCGGCGTATGAAGTTCATTGACATCAAAGACAACAGAGCCTCTAGCCAATGCGGTGAGAGAAGGATGCGGGGGGTGTCTCTTTATTAATGCTCATTCAATGCTGTTGCGTCAAGCGCCAATGCTTGACGCTTTCTGTTTGTTGTGCTAAACACAGATCACTTTATTAAGACATAATGTGTGGATACAGTCCTGTTTGTAATTCTTGCATGATATTCATGTGTGTAGTTAAAGATGGCCATGTCTGCGACCCCTTGTGCTCCTCTGATGGATGTTGGGGTCCTGGGCCAAACCAGTGTCTTTCCTGTAAGAACTACAGCAAAGGAGGCACCTGCGTCCCACAGTGCATGTTCCTCACTGGGTCAGTATCTTCACAATATAACAATTGTGAACCGCAATCTGCCCTGCCCACGCAGAGATCTTGTATCCCTGTATTATCTACAATTTGCGCAGCGTGTTTAACAGCTGTCTTCTGCATTACCTTATGCAGGGCAAGCCGCGAGTTTGCTAACGCTAAAGGAGAATGCACACCCTGCCACTCCGAGTGCGAGGTCCAGGAGGGGAAGCCAACCTGCACTGGTCCTGTAGGTTTCTAAACCATTCAACCCTAAAAATACTGACATTACAATATCAAACACTATATAACATAGTTAGATGCATTCAAATGGTATTTCTTTTATCGTGTTTGACTGAGGTTCCTCAAGGTCAGGCATAATAACAAGCCGTTGCGATACTGCCACCTAGTGGTGTTTCATGAGACATACATATATATATATATTGAGACACACTTGTATAATAAACATAATCTTCTATAATCTATATTCATATTCATCAGGGGGCGGATGAGTGTGTGGCATGTGCCAGATATAAGGACGGTCCACACTGTGTGTCCGCGTGTCCCAAGGGGCTGATGGGAGGGGAGGGGGTCATCTTCAAATACCCCAACAGACAGCACAGCTGTGAGCCCTGCCACATCAACTGTACCCGGGGGTAAGCATGGGAGCTAACATTGACATGTGGGCCACTTTGTACATGAGTGAAAGTCAAAGAGGAAGGAATTCCCCTATGGCTTCGTGGTAGTATTATGTTTCTTCCCGTACAACCCCCCACCTGTTACCGCATAGCCCATGACATGGCATGGTGTGTTTTTTCCCCTAATTTTCCATTCTTCCTGTATTCTGTGCAAAGGTGCTCCGGTCCAAAAATCAGGGACTGTTTAAAGTCTGCTAGATCATTTTCTGGGTAAGTTCGGTACTTCTAGTTTCTAGTAAAATGTTTGATTTGATATGCAAAAAATATATCTATTCATCAATCAAGTGGTCATTATGCAATTTAAAAAAAATGAATTCTTGGTCCAGCCAAACTACCACAGGCATCGTGCTGGGGGTCATCGCGTTCCTATTTTGTGGATTCTCCATCTTTGTTCTGACCGTTCTTTATCGGCGCGGACTCGCCATCCGTCACAAGCGAGCAATGAGGAGATACATGGAGAGTGGAGAGGTCAGTGAGAAGAGGATTTAACTATTATAAACTAATAACTAATAACTACTAATATATTAATAACTATCTACTATTCGTCAGATGATTGTGTTTACATATAATCTGTGTTCTGACAGAGTTTTGAACCACTGGATCCCAGTGAGAAAGGGCCAAAGGTTTATGCTCGCACCCTGAAGGCAGCAGATCTACGTAAGATCAAGATTCTCGGCCAAGGCGTGTTCGGAACAGTCCACAAGGTAATCAACGTCATCAACACGTGCCTGTATACTAACTCTAGGTAATTAGGTAAATCCCATAACTATATAATATGTACTATCTCCTTAATTCAGGGCACTTGGATTCCTGAAGGGGACACAGTGAAACTTCCAGTTGCAATAAAGACTATTAATGACCGCACCGGACGCCAGACATTCTATGAGATTACAGATGTAAGGCAACTCAAATCCAAACCCCATTTTTACAAACAACATACATTTATTTTCTGATGAATCATAATGTTTTGACTTTGCTTGTTGCAGCATATGTTGGCTATGGGAAGTTTGGACCATATCAACGTTGTCAGAATCTTGGGTATCTGTCCGGGTGCCAGTTTACAACTTGTCACCCAGCTCAGCAACCAGGGGTCTTTGTTGGAGCACATTAGGCACTGCAAGAACAACCTTAGCCCTCAGAGGTTGCTCAACTGGTGTGTGCAGATTGCAAAGGTGAACATTTCTTCTACATCTTTTTTTTTTGTATATTGGCATGTTTGCACTATTCCAGGTAACAAAGGTGTTTTTTAAACATATGTCTTTCAGGGCATGTACTACTTGGAAGAGCATAGGATGGTCCATAGGAATCTGGCTGCAAGAAATGTGCTCCTGAAAAATGACTATATGGTCCAGATCTCAGACTACGGCATTGCAGACCTGCTTTACCCAGATGAGAAGAAGTACTTCTATAATGAAGTGAAGGTCTGTAGTCCGCCCATAAAGGAGTTTATTGCTAGGCCAAGATAGCACTTGTCCTGCAGTAAAAGGATCAAAGTTTATCAAAACAGGACTGCAGCGGGTTACTACCTTAACTCATTTGTAGCTGTGCAATGTAATTTAATGCAACCTTGCACTTGCAGCTTTCCAGAAAAACATCTTGATAATCAATGACCATGAATGCTAACATTTGAATCACCACCATGGACGCAACCAAACCATAATGTATGTTTTTACAGACACCAATCAAGTGGATGGCCTTGGAGAGCATCTTATTCCGCAGATACACCCATCAGAGTGATGTCTGGAGCTATGGTGAGTTTAGATTTTCACCATCATAACAATATTAATAATCTCAAGTATTGATAGTATATCATTGCAGAAATGTTGGCGTGAATGCATTGGTGATTGTAATCAAATAACTGATCAAATAACTGACAGCATCTAATAGTTGCTGGTATTACACTCCATGAGAATAATATGATACTGTATTTTTCACTTGCATTCAGGTGTGACAATATGGGAGATGATGTCTTATGGGGCAGAGCCCTACGCAGCGATGCGTCCACAAGAGGTGCCTGATCTGCTGGAGAAAGGGGAGCGCCTGTCCCAGCCTCAAATCTGTACTATTGATGTCTACATGGTCATGGTCAAGTGTAAGTCCCTTCCCACACCTTCTCATCTGTTGTCATGAAGCCATTTATAATAAACCTTTAGAGATTATTTGTAAGAACGATACTTCTCAACAGGTTTTTAATCTTAGGACTCCTTTTTTAATCTACAGGTTGGATGGTTGATGAAAACGTTCGTCCGACCTTCAAAGAGCTGGCCAATGAGTTTACGAGAATGGCCAGAGACCCACCCCGGTATCTTGTGATCAAAGTAAGACAAGTTTCATCACCTTAATCAACCATTGCGTAACTACTTCAATATAGACATAATTGTCTAAATCTACATTCTTCTACTTCTGTGATTTTGCCACAGGGGAGCTGTAATGCACAAGACTCTGCCCCAGATGAACACCTCCAGCGGACTGCAGACCTGGAGGAACTGAATGGAGAGCTGGAGGACCAGGAGGCCCAGGATCTGGAGGACGGCATGGCCACGCACCCTCTCTATATGTCTCAGTCTAGAAGCCTTTCGCGTCTCTCCAGGATGGACAGCATGAGAGTAAGGACTCCAACTGGCTTGAGAAAACACAATGAGTTCATGGGGTTGCCCATGCATTGTAAAAGTTGTTTAAGGCCTGTTATATGTTTTATATATATATATATATATATATATGTCCTTTCCTTCCTTTCTTCTAAAGGTGATCCAGACACCATCAAGTGTGGCTGGATACCTGCTCATGACCCCAGGTGTTGACACTCCTGGACAGGTTAGTTGTATTGGCTAATGTGAATGTGACAAATTGTAGATATTACATTCGGTATTAAATTATATATGGTCTTTGTGCACGATGTCCATGTTTTGCAAAGAAAGAAATCTCAAAATTTCAGTTATGAAGACGTTTTCAGGAAATAAGTGCTTTGTTCTATTTTCTTTGCAGGGGATGTGGCAGTCTCGCTGCAGGCTGGACTCTGCAAGGACCGTGTCGGAGAGCTCGGAGGGTCGGGGTACCGCTATAGAACTAGAGATGAACGAGGACTTCTCCCTGACAGGAAGCCTGAGAAGAAAGCGCCAGCGCGAGGACAGCGCGTACCTATCACAGAGAGACAGCATGTCCGGTGGTCCACCAGATACTCCATCTCCCGACATAGAGAACGAGGAAGACCAGAATGGATATGTGCTTCCTGGAGAAAGCCCAAAGAGAGGTAACACCATGAAGGACATCAATATTGGTCATTTAATTGCTGATATAACATCAATATGTCAGAATCTTCCAACTGACATGATTATATTGCTAACGATTGTGAGTGAACAGAGTGGCCATGAAATACTAGTTTGAATAAATCAATTTTTTTTACGAATCCTTTATTTATCCAGGCTGAAACACATTGAGATTACAAATTCTCAGATCCTTACTTATTCTATCCAAATTTCATTTTCCAGACACCTTACTCTTCGTGGCCCAAGTCACTCCGTTTAAAGACAGGGTGTGCATCATGCACACGCCAGGACCCCAGAGTGACCCAGACGATGAAGAATACGAGTACATGAACAAACAGACAGCATCTCTACTAGCAAAGCATCATGGCCAGTTGAAGGACAACAGTTCTTGGCAACAGATGAAGGACATGGGAGGTCCCGCTTCAAATGAAGACAAAGATACCCTCCGCAGCTCCTCTTCAGAAGACCAGGCCTCGCTTGAATACGAGTACATGGACATCAGGGGAAGTGAAACAGAAGAAAACAACCCTCCTCAAACACATGAAGTTCCTCCAAGAACAATGGTCCAAGAGCAACCGAACATTGCGAGAGAGGTCTTGGATGAGGTGGAGGAGGACGACTACCAGTACACAAACAGACAACCAAAGCTTGGACAAGCACTTAAAGACAGGAAAGAGGGGAAGGTACTCAGAAGGGGTGAAAATTATGCTTACGAGTATGAAGAAATGAACTCACTCTCTGCCCTTGGAGGTGACGAACTAGCCGTGTACCAGAATCTGCAAGGGGAGGAGGAGGGTGCTGTAAAGGGCACGGAGGGACATCGGGCATCAGGCATCGACCCTTACGTTAAAGTACGAGCTGGAGTTGCCATCGGAGAACCTGGTGGGGTTGACAGATCTTTTGACAATCCTGATTATTGGCATAGCAGGATGTTTCTAAAGTCAAATGCTGTGCGTACATAGTAAGAACATTGTTTACCACCACGCATGGAAGAAGAGTGGTGCACAGCGAGCTCTTGTCTTCCAGTAAATGATTGCATGAAGGACCTTGAAGGGGTACACAATCAGAAGCCATCATAATCCAGTAGCATAAGACACCTTTTGTATTTTGTGACCTTTTGGTATTTTCTGTTACACGATTGGATGTTTACAGACATGAGCTATTGAGTATTTTGAGCTAAAATGGCACTGAATGAACCGATAATTAAAAAAAAAAAAAAAAAAGGCCAGATTACCAGCTTTACAAGCTTTTGTGTTTACTTGATGATATGAACAAATGAATGAAATGTTTATAGCAGAATATTTTGGGGGACTTTTAATTTCTATGCTTTCAAACCTCTCTCAATTATGATATTGGCCCACACAATGTTTTGTTTACACACTTAATACATATTGAATATTACAAATCTTGAAATAAAAACTTTTTTACTTACACTTTTTAAACTGTCTTGTGACATTGTCTCTTTCCGACAAACACAAGTGCCTACGACGACGTCTTAAAGAAACACTGTACCTAACACCTGACGAAATAAGACATGTAGAGTTCAGAGAACTACAATCACCACAATTGTTTAAACGTCCAACGTTCATACATAACGGCTCTCTACACAATTCGAACTAAATTGGCGGTCATTTTGGCGGGTTGCAGAAACGTGACGTAATTGTCTCAATCGTCAGGTGGGAGGAGATTCCGAGCAGCAGCGGCGGACTGTGTGGGCTTGTGACGAGAGGTGTCTTGTTTTTGGGTGAAATATTATGTGAGAATGTCTGACCAAGTATAAAATGGGAGGAGACATCGCCAATCGTAAGTTCAATCGGGATGCTTGTCGGGGTGACTGAGGATGCAGGTGACCTGTTCTTTTCGGCCTGTCGTGAAACCAACACTAGCTTAACGTTAATTCCGATACACAGAAGTGGCCACGTGCTTTGACGTGC
>OOFB01005686.1:19929-77837 GCA_900323305.1 Trachyrincus murrayi
ATATCTACCCCGGCTCTCCAACTATTCTTCGCCAGATTGTTGTTTCTCCTGTCTCTACTCTCTCGTATACCCGCTTGTCTGATTCCCTTGCTTGTCGCCGATCTTCCGCCTGCATACGCTTCTTCCTCCACTTAGCTCTCATCGTGTGGAGACAAGTCTCTGAGCGAGGAGAGCAACCGATAGAGCTAAGTGGAGGAAGAAGCGTATGCGCAGACTGAAGCGTAAAAGGAGAAAGATGAGGCAGAGGTCAAAGTAGACGCCCATCCCCAGCAGCTGTGTTCCTGTCGCCCTGTATGACTGAAGCACGCCGAGTGTCCAGGATTCAAGAGTTTAAGCAGCTTGCGTGGAGCCAGTCTTAAAAGAAGAAACGGCCCAGCACTCAAACAAACTCTCCCTGTGGCAGCCGGTTGTGGATTTCTGTTTGGCTGATGGACAAATCTGTTAAACATCATAACTAAAGCTGTTTTTTAACACCATAATAAACTTTGGTTACAACATCACTGATTTGTGTCATAAATGCACCTGCTTGTTCATGATGTAAGGCAAGTGGGTGGCTGAAGTAAACAGTTTATTTAATTAATCAGTGTTTGGCCAGAGATTAGTACATACACATGTCCGGGATTACAAATGTTTATTAAACACATGTAAGGCTAAATGTAAATTGGTGCCACACTTGACAGAATAATTTGCTTTAGTCCATAAAATGAACATGCCTGAAATTTCACTTAGATAAACAATTGGCTGAAATACAAGCTAGACAAAAGCACCTGATGCCAAACATTAATAAAATACATGGTCATTTAACATGGTTGCTTTCTGTTGAAGGTGTGGCTGCACTGTAGGCATTGACTACTTAATGTACAGCTAAATTGGTAGACAAGTAAATGGTGTGACTCCTTCCATCAGTCCTCAAAGGTTGAATGAAGCAAATGACTACAAACCACTGCATGTGACTGCACTGCACACCTGTATTAATAGTCAACATTGAATCGGAGAAAAAATCTAGGAAACATTTAATGACTGCAATTGATATCATTTCCAGCTACGTGATCTCGTATGACTTAATTGTTTCCATCGTTGGGAAATGTAGATAAAACGTACTGCAGAATAGAAAAATGATTAGATCCGATGTTCAAGTCTACCGATGGGTGGCGTGAGAGAACGGGTGGCGTGAGAGAACAGGCTGCGCCGCACGTTGAATCCACCGTAGAAGAAGGATTGTAAACACAAGAACATGGCCGACGACAGGGCTGCAGGCGACAACAGCATTAACGAAAACATGGGCAACCAGTTACAACTCTTACCTGGTTAGAATTTACATGTCACACAATCGTATACATTGGGTTGTAGGCTATGTAACGATATTTTTTTAAATGATCAAAATATAGTAAACCTACTTTTTGCCTAATTCATCGAAATACTATGTGATCGCAGCCGCGTATACCGAAAACAACGACGTGTTTCACTTTTGCTTTCGCCATTTTACAATTACGTGTACAGGAGATGTGGCTATTCCGCTGTTTCGGCTCAGTGACTTAGCCGCACCACTGTGATCATTGTAACGGGTGCAGTTTCTTATTTGATCTAGCAGTATAATTAATCAGTGACGAGGTACCGCCATCTTAAATTGACATGGTTTGCATGACATATATTTTCTTTATGCAGAAAATGAAGAAGAAGAGAATGACATGGAGACTGAAGACCGTGATAGTGAGAATGCGGAAAGGCCCAACATCATCAACTTTGACCCTAGTCTTCCAACATCCCATGCTGTAGGCGATGACAAAACACTGCTCTAGTATTCAACTATTGAATTTCCTGTCTTAGTCACACACAAATCGAATAAACCGTTGTGAAAACTGTTTTGCAAACTAGACTTGAACATTAATGACATTGTTGCCCTTTATTAGTTGAGAACTTGCAGACCATTTCAATGTTATGTCATGCGCATATCATATCATATTGGGTCTCTTGGCGACAGTACTTGGGTTCAGACATGGAGGAGTTTCACGGCCGTACCGTCCACGATGACGACAGCTGCCACACCATCCCTGTGTTGCCCCACACCACTGTGATGCTGCTGCCTGGCCAAACGCTGCCCCTGCAGCTCTTCAGGCCCCAGGAGGTCAGCATGATGCGGACCGTCATCCAACGAGATCGCACCTTCGCTGTACTTGCACACAGGTACTAACTTGCGACGCGCCCCTTGAATGCACACATAAAGCAATGGCTTTGGGTGTTCTTTTGTGCGTCCTTGAAGGGGATTTGGAATAATAACAAAATTCTGATATTCTTCCGTACAGCGACACAGGCGAGTCAGAGCCGAAGTTTGGGACGACGGCTGAAATCTACGCTTACCGAGAGGAGCAGGAGTATGGCATAGAGACGGTCAAAGTGAAAGCTGTAGGGAGGCAGAGATTCAAGGTTCATGAGTTAAGAACTCAGGCAGATGGGTAAGTGTATGAATGGACTAAGAGTCAAATGATTACTTCTTTTCAGAAAGCTAATGCATGTTGCATGCATTGTATCGCACACTATCTGGTATAGAACAATGAGCAACATTTTCCATAGGCCTCCTCTTCTAAATGGCATACATAAATATATCCACACCTACATCTGCTATTGCTGCCCTCTTGATTATTGATCATGGATGTTTATATCATCACCATGATTCCTTATTTTCTGTTTCCCTCTCCTCCAGGATCAGGCAGGCCAAGGTGCAGATCCTTCCGGAGTGCATCCTCCCCGATCCCCTCAGTGTAGTGCACCTACCGGCCCTCTCCAGGCTACACATGCACCCCTCCTCCAGACCCTCAGCCCAGAGCAGCAAACAGGCTCAGTGCTGGTGGTATAACTACCGTCAGGTCAGCGTACACCTTATTTACATTACATTACAACCCTTACCCTTAAGATACATCCCTTAAATCCAAAATATCCCTTGTCTGTTCTCCAATGCAGAGAAAGTTTAACTGTGCAAATCTGACTCCATGGCCACCATGGGTCTATGCACTGTATGATGCTGTAAGTATTCCACACTGCTGTGAACTGCTTCATAAGTCCAAAAACAATCCAGCAAAACATACAAGTTACTGTATTTCCTTACGGTGTCTTGCAGGAGTCACTTATGAACAGAGTGAAAAAACAACTTCACGAGTGGGATGAGAATCTAAAGGACGACTCCCTGCCTACCAATGTCGTAGGTCAGCCTCTGCAGAAGTTGTGACATGCAGATTACACATGCTCTACACACCTATGTTTGCTTGCGTTCCTGTACCTTCCTTATTGTCTCAGCCTTCCCTATCTCCTTCTGTCAGACTTCTCCTACAGAGTGGCAGCTTGTCTGCCTATAGATGACGCTCTGCGACTCCAGCTGCTTAAAATTGGCAGTGCCATCCAAAGATTACGCTGTGAGCTGGACATCATGGACCGGGTAAATATCATCTCTTATGCTTCTCTACCCCTCACATGAAGTGCTGAAATGCCTAGCGTATCCAATTTTCCAGAACATTTTCCAAAGCACGTGTGTTTGTTGAATGTACAGAATATCGTGTGTTCTACATTTATAATTGAAATTCTTGACTTTATACTCTTTGTTTTTATTCAATTTTCTGTACACCGTCTCTTTATCACCATCTCTCCTCCTTAGTGTACCTCTCTATGCTGCAAACAGTGCCAGGATACGGAAATCACCACCAAGAATGAGATCTTCAGGTCAGACTGGAAAGTTGTTTGTGTATTGACCTTCAGACAGAGTCACATGTTCAATCGACATGCGTGGGTTAGTGTGATGTGTGTAGCTGTGATGCTGGGTCCCTCTACTCTCTGATCTGTCCCTCCTCTGCTTGAATGTAAGAAAGCTTTTACTGTATAAAGGGTTCAGTATAGTGGTGGCAAAGACGGGCCCTGAGAAGCGGTCTGACTCTAGGACATGTACAGTGATATATTAGCAAGGTAATACATAGTAGCTAGGTAATAATCACATTCATCAGTTTGAATTTTGTGTGCAACCAAGATGTTAACCCATCGATGTCTACTTGTATTCTAACGTGTGCCGACCTTGTTCAGTTGTTAATGAGCGGTGATGGTTTGCACGTATCTCTCCTTCTGCAGTCTGTCTCTGTATGGACCCATGGCGGCGTATGTGAACCCACACGGCTACGTCCACGAGACACTGACTGTCTACAAGGCCAGCAACCTCAACCTGGTCGGCCGGCCATCCACAATGCACAGCTGGTTTCCAGGGTAACTCCACTCCTCCGTACATTCTCGTTCACATGTGTGTTTGGCAAACATAAATAAACGTAAATAGTCAAGTAGCCTATAATTTGACATTTTGGTAGCTTATATATTCATCTCCTGAAGTACCTTTTTTTGGGTTGTATGTAAGGGGTATACTTATGTAAAAATGGCTAATAAAACAAGCAGGAGTGAGGGAATATTTTAATTGAGTTTAGCTCCAGTTGATCCGATGGGAAAACCTACGAGGGCGTTCCATTAGGAGACACGAGCCAAGAGAGGTGTCACGGTCTATTTTTGAGAAACCACCAGTAAGATATGTCTTGGAAATGCAAACTCTCATACTATGAGAGGTGCTCTCCTTGGTTCACAGGTATGCCTGGACCATCGCTCAGTGCCGGAACTGCGGGTATCACATGGGCTGGAAGTTCACGGCCGCTAAGAAGGACTTGTCCCCCGCTCGTTTCTGGGGGCTGACCCGCTCGGCCATGCTGCCCCGTATACCCCAGGGTGAGGGGGAGGAGGGTGGGGAGGGTGGGGAGGGATCCCGTCTCCTCTGCCTGTGATGGTGGACTAACGATGCCCACCCCCACATCCACACTCCCACCACCACCGACCCAGTCAGGATTGGGGTTCCTATTCAGTTATTGATGCAACACACTCAGCTTGACACCTCACCGCAACAAATCCATCAGACCAGTGGAAAGGGCATTCAGCCTTCATAAGGCACACGACAGCAGATGGGAACAGTACAGGTAGAATGGCTCTTAAATGTAGAGGCACTAATTAAACAAGTGATGACGCACTACCACCAGCGGCCACAAGGAGGGAATGGAAAATAAGTGACATAAATTGAAAACTCAATTACACAACACGAACATACGATAATATTAGCATGCTAGTTGTGAATATAGCCTCCAGCTGCTGCCTGTCAACCCGTTCTTGTGGCTTATTGAAGTTGCCTGTTATGCTTTTATCACCTGCCATGTGATCTCTCTGCTCCTTTCCACTGTAATGGTGAGTGTGACTCCTCATGCCCTGACAGATGAGGTTCAAAACGTTTGAGGTACTTACTGAAAGTATTGTTTCTCGAACCATCCATTTGACATTGACTTGGGCTTCAGAACATTTGTGTTTTGTGGGGCATTACCGTGATTTTTGTTGAACTATTTCTTGGGGATATTTCTGAGGAGGAATTGAAATGGAGGTAAAACACTGCCACTAAACAAATGGTTTAGGGGCAGTGTGTAGGCACTGTATTTTTGTACGAGATGGTTTAGAAACGTCTTTTCCACCCCCCTCAATAGGGATGGAAGCTTTATATTTTATTGCCATATTTTGTAAAGAAGAAAAAAAAAAGAAAGCTTTTGCCTTACTGAAATAATTTAAGTAAATTACTGAACCACAGCGGTGAGTGGAAAATTGTTCTACTGTAAGTTTAGTTAGAATTATTTTCATTATACTTCAAACATCTTGCAATATTCAAGCTCATACCTGTCTAGATTTATCTGTATATAAGAGTCACCAGAGCGTTGGCTGATGTATGTTGTTCTGCTGTGTATAATGCGAAACCTTATCTCATAGCTGTTCATTTGTATTGCATCAAGCAGTATCAAACCAGACAATTGTAAAGTGAAAATGTTGGGCTCACAGAACCAAAGTCTTGGTTCCAAAATCACGGGGATGAAAATTAAATGGGTGGTACCATTTGAATAAAGAATTAATGTGTTTAGCCTCAAGATTGTGTTTTATGTCTGAAACAAGTGAGTTATGAGTAAAAAATATAAGAATACAAAATATAAATAATAAGTTCGGTCACCCTGTGAATCCAAAGTAACTTGTTGAAGTGCGCCTCAACCACATGAACAAAGCAATATCTAAAGTAAATACATTGCTCATCATACATGCTACTCTCCTTCATACAACGGACACCAGGATGAAAAGGGTCTAAATGTATAAATCACAAAAAGATGCTGTACTTCAAAATAAAGGCACCTTCAGAGGATAAATAATAATATTGCGTTTCTAAATCTGAATGTCACCGTCAATATTGTCAGGTATATATTCATGATCAAGATGTCTTGTTTATGTTATTTATTTAGTTTCCTGATATTGTAATGTATTTGTATAGTAGGCTAATACACATGCATACTCTTTTTGTACTGGGGTGGTAAAGTGAGTTGACAAAACCACATTTTAAAATCTAGTTCTATTCCTAACATATTGCCATTATGATCGTACTCATTGAGGCATTCTGATCCAGACTTAACCTTTCCAAACACCAACTGGTGAAGAGACCTTGTTTGTCATGACTAAGGGCTGCAGGACCGTACGTACGTCATAAATGGAGACACCATTGTCTGAAACCATAAAAACATAAGAAGCCGGGTGTGCTATTCTTTTTGTCTTCTGTGTTTGGAGTTACAACAGATATGGACATAACTAACGTCTAACAGGTCTGTGTTGTATATGGACAAGAGTAAGGGCCGAATAGCTACAATGTGTGACCTAAGAATATAATACACTGAAGCTCAGGGAAGAGTAAGGTAACACACATTTGTCGTTTTTTATTATTATTCTATTTTCAAAATCAAGGAAAAATACATCAGAGATATAATGAAGAGTTCTTAAAATTAACTGGATTAGTACATTGCAATATCGCTGAACGCTGTTTTTTTTGCTTAATATGTCAGAGCAAGCTTAATAACAATGAAGAAATAATAAAAACATCCTCGTCATGGTAAGGTGGGGTCCATTCCGGAACCGGGGGTGGAGGCAAGTCTGGTAGTGGGACTTCATAGATGTCTTCTGTAGCGAGAGACACCATGTAGCAGATCTCCTGCGCCTGGTAGAGGCGGTGCCTGTCACGGCCGTTGGTCCAACCTTCACGGTTGGTGGTGATCCGTCACTGTTCCGGTCATCCGTTGGTCCAACCTCCAGGCTCCGCAGGATGGGTGGCACGATGATAGCACTGAGGAGGAGCAGAACACATGTGCTACCTCTTATGCCACAGCCAAGCCTCCTTAAAGAGTGGCAGGGTCGTGGATTCTCCATCGTCCTTCTACTACACTCTTCCACTGCCAAGCCGGTGTGACGAGAGTCTCTATTAGAACACCCCCCCCACCCCCATACTTACTTGGACGTTCCCCTTTGGCAGTGAGTTACTCAGAGTGAGTTCTGGCACGGTGGTGTTGATCATGTTGTGTGTCCTCTGGAGGGCCGTGTTGATGCACACCAGGTGAGAAGTCGTCGTATGGTTCGGGAACCTTCTTGCAGTGGCTGGCATGGATTCAGGTCGCCCTCTCTGCGGTTTTTACAACTGATGCTGTTGTCAAGAGAACCTGCCACGGTCCTTGCCACCTGTGTTTTTTTTCCACCCTTTCCTTCTGAAGTCCTTCACCACAATCCAATCTCCTGTGGTAATGCGTCTTTCATGTGTTGGAGAGCACAGTGGAGAGGGTTGCACAACGCATCATTTCATCATCACATAGGTCTGCACTTGGTAGCTGCCTTTTCTGGGGCCCTATCCCCGTATTCAGTGGACGTCCAAATACAATGTAAAAAGGGCTAAACCCGCTTCTGCATCTAACCCTTGCTCTCATGTGCATTAATACCAAGAGGAGGGCTTTTATCCAACTGAGACTTGTGTCTTTACAACATTTTGCCAGTTTATATTTCAATATGCCATTAGCTCAATAAAATCCTTATGTAAATTATCAAAAGATTCATGAGGTGGTGGGTGTACACTGCATCTGTTGGCCCCAACATTGTGCAATACTGGGCGGATGTCCCTTCATGGCAAGACATCATCGCTGGTGCATCGTTAGGAACCTAACCCTAACCCCCACAAAGGGCAAGGAAAAACTCCCTTAATTATTAAGGAAGAAACCTTGAGAAGGAACGCAGAGTGGGGGATCCCTCCTTCTAGGGATGGTTAGGAGTGGCGATGTCCCTTTGTGATATCCCTTTATAACAGGCCATCATCGCTGGTGCTTCACTGGTGCATTGCTAGGCGGCTGCCCCTTTATGACAGGACATCATCGCTGGTGCATCGCTAGGCACCTAACCCTAGCCCCCCCAAAGGGCAAGGAAAAACTCCCTTAATTATTCAGGAAGAAACCTTGAGAAGGAACGCAGAGAGGGGGATCCCTCCTTCTAGGGATGGTTAGGAGTGGCGATGTCCCTTTGTGATATCCCTTTATGACAGGCCATCATCGCTGGTGCTTCGCTGGTGCATCGCTGGGCGGATGTCCCTATATTACAGGACATCATTGCTGGTGCATCGTTGGTGCAATACTGGACGGATGTCCCTTCATGGCAGGACATCATCGCTGGTGCATCGTTAGGAACCTAACCCTAACCCCCACAAAGGAAAAATTCCCTTAATTATTAAGGAAGAAACCTTGAGAAGGAACGCAGAGTGGGGGATCCCTCCTTCTAGGTATGGTTAGGAGTGGCGATGTCCCTTTGTGATGTCACTATATAACAGGCCATCATCGCTGGTGCTTCACTGGTGCATTGCTAGGCGGCTGCCCCTTTATGACAGGACATCATCGCTGGTGCATCGCTAGGCACCTAACCCTAGCCCCCCCAAAGGGCAAGGAAAAACTCCCTTAATTATTCAGGAAGAAACCTTGAGAAGGAACGCAGAGAGGGGGATCCCTCCTTCTAGGGATGGTTAGGAGTGGCGATGTCCCTTTGTGATATCCCTTCATGACAGGCCATCATCGCTGGTGCATCGCTGGGCGGATGTCCCTATATTACAGGACATCATTGCTGGTGCATCGTTGGTGCAATACTGGACGGATGTCCCTTCATGGCAGGACATCATCGCTGGTGCATCGTTAGGAACCTAACCCTAACCCCCACAAAGGAAAAATTCCCTTAATTATTAAGGAAGAAACCTTGAGAAGGAACGCAGAGTGGGGGATCCCTCCTTCTAGGTATGGTTAGGAGTGGCGATGTCCCTTTGTGATATCCCCCCAAAAGGCAAGGAAAAACTCCCTAGCGATGGCCGCCCAGCGAAAGCCGCCCAGCGATGCACCAGGAACAGCTGCCCAGCGATGCACCAGATTATTTATCACAGGTCATCATCAGTGGGGCAGCAGCAGCACAGGGTCTTCAGCAGCTAACACAAAGAAACCCTTCACCAACCATTTGGTAATGAGAGCTCCCAGGATACATCGGGTATCCAGTGAACATCTCAGTGACCATGCATCCCATACCCCAGACATCAATGACCCCTGTGAAAGGGAGGCCTGGCCTAACAGGACCTCCGGAGCCCTCGAAAGGAGAAATAGGAATACTTTAGTGTCACCATTTAAGCTGTAAAGTAAGAGTTGAGTGTTGTTGTGTGTGAGTTACTTACATGTGCCATCAGGTCCCATTAATCAGTTCCTACCTTAACCTGAGATACATGGCATGCTGACCCAAAGTCAATGATCTTCACCATGAGAGGTTTGAAGCTGTCAACCAGCATGATGTTCCCTGGTTTGAGGTCGGTGTGGATAACCTCCAATGACCGTTGCTGAGCCAATGCTGTGGCCAACTGAAAAGGTATTAATATTAGTTTCATGAAGGGTTAAATTAAAGTATATTGACATTGTTGTTATTTTCACAGAATCATTTCCCTTGCACTAATATTCCCTTATCTTCCAAATGTCTTCCTCCAGTATAAATTGAACACAGGAGCAACATTGATGTAATAAGAACACAATTCGATTTATTTAATTCTTCCTTCAGTATAAACTGAACACAGGAGCAACATTGATGTAATAAGAACACAATTAGATTTGTTTCAAGCAATCATTAACAGTTGCAAATTCTCATAATTTCCCATAATACTACCTTTTCTGTTCTCAAACGATCAATGTTCTACAAGAAAAAGTGGAATATTCTTGATCTGGTGGTACAACAGACCTGTCTCAGCACAGTGCGGGTGTCACCCATAGTCAAATCTAGCCGTCCTCCTCCATTTAATAAATCCCGGAGACTCATGTGCAGTATTATTATATTACACAGGAAAACTCTCAACTCTGTCTCAACTGAACTGAACTCTGCACAGTCAAAGCTCAAATGGACAATATTCTCCTCAACACGTAGTATGTGCATCGTTGGAGCTTCTGTGCCATTGTGACATCATAATTTGAAAACCCAAACAGATCAGTGAATGGGGATTGTGCAAACAACTGAGCCACACACACACACACACACACACACACACACACACACACACACACAATACTGTTAACAATAATAATCTATTAGTATTTCAATCAACCAAGTGGACCATATATATTAACTTTTTGTATTTATTATACTAATAGTAATATATTGCTTGTAATAGAATATGTTTATATTTACATTTCAACTGCAACTCTACACTTAATATGATCACCTACCAATGGCCTCTGTATATAGACTGTATTTATTTGAGAAGGGGGCGTCCCTTTCCCTAATTTAGACCAATCATAACATTACGTCGTCTGACGTTACGTGACGCTTCTACGCGGAAACAGAAATGTAAACAGCTAAGGAAGAAAAATACCCAAGTAAAACATCACATAGGGTGCTGCATTTACAATTGTAACATATATACGATACGTGTATTCGTGAAGAATACGGACGCATGTCGAATTGACTCATTTGATTCCGACAACCGAAACCAACAAACACGTTTGATAGCATCCGTTAGCTAAACTAATAATAGTAAACGTTATCGCAATTGCATTTGCCAATACACAGCGTTATGCCTCAGGAGGTGCCAGAAGACGGGGGGGAACATGTGCTCCCGTTGCTTCGGTCCTTAAACACTGGGATCCCAGTCAAAGCAGAGTTCGCTAACCATAGTCCTCGTGTCGTGAAACCGATTTGGATCGATTTCTACGGGAGACCACAGCCATACATTTTGCTACAGCCTGGGACCGTTCAGAAGATGAACACCTATGTGGGTAAGTGGATTCGTGTACACCTGGTTTGTTTGTGAAGCGATCAAAGCCACATGAAGCAAACATGATCTACAAGTCGTGTGTCGAGCTGCTCAACAACTGTTAGGACAACGACGCACCAGCAGAGATGGGGAACATCAACACCCATGTGTTCATTTGCCTATCACGTTGTTAGTTATAACAAGGTCATCTGGATTTAAGCGTAGTAGTCATATTTGCATAATTTGCCTTACACATTGTATTCCTAGGTCACCCATGGATCTTCCGTGATGCAGAAACCGATGAGCCATTGAGGGTCAATAGCAAAGAACTGTTCCTGCCTAAGCCAGGAGAAAAAAATGCAAGAATTACTCTACCAGGTGAGGTTATCAAATTGACTCAGTTATTGCCTTCGTCAGCTGTTGTGAACATAGGCCAATTAACACTAAGCCTATGTTTTTGTCGGCAGGATAGTATAGTGTAATTATCCTTGAGCAAGATGGCTAAGCCCTCTGATTCTTAATTAACTGTACAGTATTTACTGTTAAGTGTTTTTGATCAAAGTGTATCCCAAATAAAGTGTTAGAGAATTAAGTGTAGATGTATTTCATGTTTCTTAATTAGAATTGTACGTCTGACCATCAAAATACATTTCATATTGTACTTGACTGCAAAATAATAGTTTTGCTGCGCTTCGTCTCCAGTTCTGAGTCTGAAGGAGCGAGCCCTCCAGGTGATCCGCCGTTTGGTGCGGCCGGAGGACTACAGAAGGCTGGAGATAGCGCGCTGTCTTCACGAGGATCTAGAAGACCAGCCCAGCGTGTTGAAAGACATAAAGCTCATCATCCAGCGGGTGGAGCAGCGGCTCTTAGAGAGGAGTCCAGACCAGGAGGCATGACCCACGAAGCACTGCAGTATGGATACTATTGACTTCTCACCAGTGGATGCTTGCGTCAAGGATTCCCTTCAATGTGAAGTGGTCGGAATTGAGGAAGGATAAATGGCAAAGAGTTTTGGCAAAGTCTCCTTTACAAATCATGGAGAGTCTAGACTGTTTGTATACTTGTAGCTGTACTGTTTGTATCATTTTATAAGATACCCGCTTGGCATATTTTCTCACTTTCTTTGAAAGACATATTGCTTTTTCAGCTGATCCAGCATGTATCATTCTTGTAACTATCTCGCTAGGGAAAGATTTTTATCTAGATTGCTTGGTTGCCTGCTTACCCCTATGCTACATTATACGATTGCTATATCGTCAGGCTTTATCAATGTGATATATGCTAATGTTGAGGTTATTGTTACTAGATAAAGAAATAGGAACATCAACTTCAACAGTTAAAATAGTTCTAAATTATGAATTAAAAAAAAAAATTTGGGCAAACATCTTCCCTAATAAATATATTTTTCCAGCCAACTTGTGATTATCATTATGCATTCATTATTTATGTGTTTCCCTTTTTAAATAATCTTTTCTTTTCCTATCTCACTTCACTTTTTTTTTTTAACTGCAAAGTCTTGGGTGGCTTTTAAATTAACCTTTTTGAAGAATTCTTCTCTGCTTTTAACCCATCTCTAGGAGCAGTGGGAGTACAGTGCATTACAATAATCTGCTTCTGTTGCAGGTACACATACAGTTAACCCGCATGAAAGGAAAAGGCTACCGGTTTGGACAAATTTTCATGCCTGAGCCTGGCATTGCATTAGGCCCTAGTAGTTTCAGAAGGGATATAGGCTAGTGTCCTGTTCGTTACCAAGCAACAGAGAAACAAAATCCTTGTCTTTTGTGAAATGAGCTGGTTGAAGTAGAAATGCAGTCTGGCAGTATGAAGAAAAACAATGCCTCTAATATCTTTAGACAACAACAGTGAGTTTTTAAATCATCTGCTCTTCGCCTCACATTTATTAATCTTGATTTTCATAATGGAGAATGCTGACGGGGGAAACATATATAATATATATAACTCTTTACCAGCATGACCTCGTGGCCAAGAACTCATCCTGTCATATTTCCACATCTTCACACGGACCATTGGACCATCATGAAAACAATGGTAAGAAAATACTTAAATAATACATTACATCCAGGTTTGGTATATTAAAATAATATTGCATGTTTTTTTTTAATTCCCACCTAGGTACCAACTTGTTGTGGTCTAGTTCCAACCTCCATGTTAAAGAATGAAGGTCAGTAAAAATACACAAATAACATCCGGCCGTGTACTGAACAAATATATATATATGTGTTGCATCATTTATGCTGGCAGTCCAATATTAACATTTCTCTTGGTTCATTTCTGGGGACTTCCCAGTGCATGCATCAGATGTAGCAGCTCACACAAGCGACTGCCTTTTACCTCCTCTGACTCTGCAGAAAGCAGAGACTGCATTCAATAGCTCTATTCCAGGTATAAGTCTCTCAATATATCTGTATTAGTGAGAGTAGTGACTCAACAAGTATAAACATTGTCACATTTTTATTCAGGTACATCCCTCAGCTACCCCAAAAACAACGTCTTACCTCAAAATAAGCCTCAGTACAGAAATGAATATAATGAGCGTGCCAGAAGGGGCTTCTCCTACTGGCTCATTGAGAAAAAATCCCCAAAATGTAAGTA
Source organism: Trachyrincus murrayi (assembly GCA_900323305.1). NCBI lineage: Eukaryota > Metazoa > Chordata > Actinopteri > Gadiformes > Macrouridae > Trachyrincus > Trachyrincus murrayi. The sequence goes on from OOFB01005686.1 coordinate 33,710, forward strand.
AGAATGCAAGTAAATGTAAGCAAGTTTAATCAATTGTTTTCTGACTAGTCCAGAAGTGTAAAAGCTATTATGTAGGCTGTACAATGTTGCACTCTTTTTAGTTGATTTATTTTAACCTGATAATTTTTATAATTAAATCAGTGTGCACCTGATGGTAGGTTCTGGAACAGTCTGGCTAGTAAAGCTCTAAAAATTGAAAAGAACTAAAGGATTGTCTATTGAAGCAGATAAATTACTGGAATAGTAGCTAATCTGACTCATTCGTTATTTCTAAATTCCCAGTGTTCTTAAATGTGTCCATATCATCTCATAGAAACCAGTGGTGTCAAAATGTCAGCCAGAAAAAGGGATTACTTTCTGAACTGTCTTTTCATTTAGACATACAAGCAATACATTACAGTATTGAATCATCTGGACAATAAGGATGTAATCAGGGACTTAATTGTCACTGACAATGATTGGTTGGTTAAGTTGCTCATGCAATGTTTTTATTTGTTTAGGTCACAGATCCAGCATTGGAACCTATAAGACTTCTCTGGGACTACCAAGAGTTTGAGTCGAAGGTGCTGCTCTCTTGGATTTAAAGATTTTCTAATATTACTGCAGCTTTGTTTGTTAGAGATTCTGAATTAATTATTTCATTACTGTTTCGAAACATATTTGTTGTCATGGTTTTTCACACACACACACACACACACACACACACACACACACACACACACACACACACACACACACACACACACACACACACACACACACACACACACACACACACACACACACACACACACACACACACACACACACACACACACACACCCTAATAAACAAACTTGAAATGAACACTAAAATTAAGATGGCCTGGTTTATTTTTTTATATCTATTTTCTCATTTTACTCCTTGTCTTTCCTAGAGCATTCGTGAGTCAATCTAGTGTCAAATGAAATCAAAGGACGGAAGTGAATTTGTGAAACTATTTTAATGCATAGGCATAATTAGTAGGCATAGTAGATCAGTTAATTGGGTTATGCATTATCCCATTCTCTACAAATCGCCTCTAAGCGACTTTTGAAGTTTAGGATGTATTTAAAGTACGGCACTTCAGCGCACTACTGTATTTCATAAACTGAGATTGAAGTGACCTTTGTGGTCAGTGGTTAGGGTCCTATCGGTCCTCGGGTCACCGATGGTCACGTGATTACCTTTCAAAAGTCGAACGAAACTTGTGAATCAGGTATTTAACACGTCTAAATTAACCGTGCACATTGCACGTTTGTGTGAATAACGTCGACGCGGTAGACGAAGTAGTAATCTTAACCCACACCCGTTGAAATGTACTTTACTTTGTAAAGAACTCAATTGAACTAGCTAGCCCTGGTTGCTGGCGCTCACGGCGTGGCTTCGTACTACCTCATTTAACTCAGACAAATCCACACTAAAATCAGCCTAATCTCATTACTTACTTACTTTAAGTTCTTCTTTCGTTTGTTTTTGTGTGGTATACAATGGCTTTTTTTTTGTGTTTTATACGAATTCGTACTTAATTGACAACCGTCAATAGTGAGAGATGCTAAACGATGAAGAAGACTACTACAGGAAGCCATGTAATAATAATGCCGATACTTGGACATATTTAGTTGAGAACGACTTTTGATTTGTTATTTTGATCAGGTGTTTTCAAAAATGGAGGAAAACAGAAACAAGGTGAAGATTGAGTGGTTACGGACTGGAATGAAGCCCTCAGAGAATGCTCCAGAGGGAAAAGGTGGTGGTGTGAACGAAACACCTGTCAAACACCTGAGCACCACCTCACCTGGACCTAATGAGTCTCCAGGATACGCAGGCCTTGATAGGCTGAGCCTGGACACGCCCAAGAGAAAATCAGAGGTCATCGGTCCCACCACAGGCAAAGACGAGTTAAGAAAGCGCTTTAGAAAACAGTTTAATGCTGAAAGTCCTCCCAAGGTAGGCCTACTATTTTGTGCTTGATTTTTCTTTTTTTACATTCAACCAAGTAAAAAAATAAATATATATATTATAAACTAATATTTCAAGTGCCTTATATTAACAGGAAGATTTTTTCAGATTTGTTTGTGTTTAATTTGTATTATAACTAGGACTCTACTCAGTCCACACCTATGGCCAGCGGGACATCCACTGGCAAATCCACAGAGAGCCAGCGAGAGGAAGAATCAATGTTTTCACCTCGTTCTTTCGTCCTGAAGAAAAATGACAGGACACAAGAGGAACGCTCAAAGGCTATATATTCGAAGGCATTGAATGCAGCCCTTGGCAGAGGACGAAAGATGACTCGCAGGAAACCAGTGAGGACTGAGCTGTCCAGGTCAGAGCCATTACCCAATGACGATTGCTGCTCACCGGGTAAATATGAGGACGTTGATCCGATACTTGGAGATCTGAAGGGATCTGAAGAGGTCAAGACAAACCTGTACACCAACATGATGGTGAGTCCCTCCCAACACAACACTAGTTGTGCAAGCACTAATTCTGTTAATATTGGTTGATCTACATGTTTTGTTTTGTGTTTGAATTCAGGGTGTTGTGCCAAAATACAAGGATTCACCCGATTGGTCAGATGTCGAGGATTCTGTTTTAGAAGCACCATTCCCACAAGAGTATTTACAACAGGAGGATACTTCAGTTGTTAAGAATAATACATCACTCTCTGTGGATGTGGAATATGTTGAAAATCCTTTGCTCTTTTTCACAAAGCCCTACCCTGCAGGTAACCATAGCCGTAATACTGTTACTGTTGATACCCAGAACATAACCACCTCCTCTCTTGCCTCTCCGTCCTTTGATGGACATACCGTCCCAGACAGAGACATGTCTATTCAGCGCTCCCAGAGGACAGTCTTTCTGTCACCCAAGCAGCCAACCTCACGTCCAATCAGATCACCCGAGGTTTCTAGCACAGACATTTACAATGAGCCCAGAGCACACCGCTTTGAAGATCATCCGTCTACCGACACTCCTTCCTCCATACATGATCCGTTTGCTCTGCCCACACACTCGGGTGGAGCTTTCCTATCCACGCCGAAGAGGTCCCTTTTAAGTCTGCAGTTCTCTCCCCTGTACCCGTGCTTCAACTCAGCGACTCCTCGCAGGCATTCAGATGTTGGTTTTGCCCTGCCCCAGTCCTCCCCCCCTTCATATTACACTGACCGCACTACTAGGAGGTTGTCCACAGGAGAGGAACCCATCTGGACCAGTAGTCCGCCCGTCGGAAGACACACCGGATTTATAGACACACACTGTCATCTAGACATGCTTTATGGGAAGTTGGGCTACCGGGGAACATTCAGCCGCTTCCGGGATATGCACAAGAGCACCTTTCCGGCAGAGTTCAGCGGCTGTATCACAGACTTCTGCAACCCACGGCTCATGGTAAAGGAAGCATTGTGGGAAGGATTGCTGGCTGAGGACTTGGTGTGGGGGGCGTTTGGCTGCCATCCTCACTTTGCCAAGGAGTATTCAGATGTCCATGAGCGTGCCATTCTGATGGCTATGCGGCATCCCAAAGCTGTTGCATTTGGAGAAATCGGTCTGGACTATTCTCACAAAAACAGTACAGCATCTTCCAAGCAGAAAGAGGTAAAGTCTACTCCTGCATAGGCAGAGTTGATTGAATAATAATATTCCCAGGAGTTTAATTTGAACTTGGACAAGTTATTTTGTCAATTTGTCTAGAAATGGATGGATGTTACAAGTACACCCTTTTCAAGTAAAATTACCAATCCTGTATTCATTTTGATACTGTCAATGTAATCCTTTTGTTTCGTTGGCTCCTAAAGGTGTTTGAGCGTCAGCTTCGGCTTGCTGTATCCATGCAGAAACCCCTTGTGATCCACTGTAGAGACGCAGATGACGACCTACTGGACATCATGAAGAAATGGGTCCCTCGTGACTACAAAATTCACAGGTATGTACAGTGTGTGCAGCTATAATCCTTATGGGTTCATATTTCCGCTTGTTTCCCAATTTATTTTAAGGGAATAGTTTAAGTTTCAGTATCATGGCAACACTTTGGTCTAAGGCTCTGATTATTGGGCATTGATTGCATTTAAAGCCATGACTAGGATGGTACACTCATAAACATGAATGTTATGTCAGTGTGTTGCAATGAAATGCTAGTAGGAAGGAATACAAATAAATCACAGCAAATAAACACATAATCCATTCTACTATGAGCATTTTTAAAACCACAATATACAAATGACAACTACTAATACTTATTTTTGTTTGAACAATATTGTAGGTTTTGTAAGACTACATTGACAGTGAAATTCAGAATGCGTCTCCGCCACTGTTAAATATTGTCAAATATTGCTTCTTTGCGCAGGCACTGTTTCACAAAGAGTTACCCAGTGATTGAGCCATTTCTGACAGAGTTCCCAAACCTCTGCGTTGGCTTCACAGCGTTGATCACCTACTTCCAAGCTAAGGAAACCAGAGATGCTGTCCGAAAAATCCCCCTCAACCGTATTGTGCTGGAAACGGACGCACCATATTTCCTACCAAGACAGGTACAACTTTGCGTTAAACAGTTAAACATACGTTAAGCTATGTTTAACTGTTGGCACAAAGATGCTGATACTTATCCTACTGTCCTCATTGAAGTGTAACTGTCCACCAGTGAAATGCTAATAAGCGTTGGTGGTAATAACTCCTCTGGCAACAAACTACTGCGTAAGCAAGACTAGTTAATGGTTGACTAGCCAGGGAGTGCTTGTGGTCATGCATTTTAATGGATTAATGTCTGCAAATAGTGGTATGTAGTCATGATCAGGGAGTGCCGTTGACCTTCAGAGGCAAAAAGGTGAGAATGCCGGTCTCTGTGAGTATTCAATGAGAGCCCCGTCCACTGATGTCAAGTCTGTCAGTCATGTCTGTCTGGATCAGACTTGGTGTTATTCGCCCCCTTTATGCAGAGATCCCGCAATATTGCCATGAAGAAGAGCCGTCCCTATGCTTTTTCCCACAGAACCAAACAAAGCCAGCGTAATGCCGCCCCCGTGTGTGTGCTTTTACATAGCATGCCGCCGTTCCGGAATCAGAGGCGTGGCGTGTAACACAACAGCGTCAGCTTCTGGTGTGACGTATAACATGCACGTCGGGCAGCTTTCTAAACAATAATGGCGGGTGTTGAGGTGCTTTTGCTAGCCGTGCACATTTATACATACTCTTCAAACGCAAGCAAAGTTGCTGTGCATCGTATACAACATGTTGACGCGTAGCGTCACAATGGCGGATTCGTGCAAGCAACGTGTTTGATCAGAAATGCAAGCAATTGAAGAAATTCACACACATAAACACGCCATCAAAACGTCACAAACCCCTGAATCACCAAAGGTGCTTCAAAATGTTCCCAAACAATCCTAATCAGGAGGTCAATAGATTAATGTATACCAGACAATGTTATATTCATAAGATGACCCAATGTAGATTTCTTGTCTCTTGTCTTTTTTTTCCTCAGGTTGGTAAAGCTGTCAGTCAATTTGCCCATCCAGGAATGGCCATCCACACCCTGAGGGAGATCAGTCTGCTTAAAGGACAGGACCTGTCCACGGTGTTCACTGCACTCAGACACAACACCATGCAGCTATATGGGGTGTGAGCACAGCAGTTAACAACACCAATAGAAATTCCTTTAGCGCTAGTGCCAGGCAGAAGACTTGGGTTGAGGATGAACCTAATAGAATTTCTTTCCAGACTGGAAGTTTGTTTGGCATAAGTGTTTACCAGTTTTGTAATTGTAATTGTCATGTTTTTTAAGTGATGGGTTCTCGGCCATTTGTGTTTACATTACATTAGGTACCACTCCTTGTGTGGCTGTGTGATACTAATGCAGCTGGTTTATGCAGCTGGTTTTTGCACTATTACTTTACATATTTACATTATATTCAACATACGAAAAAGTTTTGAAGTCTACATTTACAAGTTGTGTATTAGATACCAACATCATTTGTTATTCAAAATTGCTAAAATGTGTTTGTTAATGTTGGTGTTTTGATGGTTTAATTCCATACCCACTGCTTGCTCTACTTTGTTTGGCTGTTTGTTAATGTTGGTGTTTTGATGGTTTAATTCCACACCCACTGCTTGCTCTACATTGTTTTGCTGTTTCTTTGGCATAGTGATGTAGTGATATCATTTAATTTGATGCAAGCAAAATTAAAGCTTTTTTCATGCATGTCATGACTTTATTTCATAATAATAAGCAGTGAGTGGTGTTTGTAAGTGGAGGGCCTTCGTTAGCACCTCAATCATTCTCCAGGTCATCTTTTCTAGGTGTGTTTTAAAGAAATATGTGAGAAAGATTGGTTAAGATTTGATTCTTTGAATTATGCATTAGCAGAGAATGCAAGTAGCAAAGACGCACCAGGCCAAGCTGATGACCGTCATTAAAACAGTCCAAGTGTGTTTATATGGGGCTATTCTATTCATTATATCAGGCTATTGTCAAATGTTAAGATGTAAGGCTATATCTTAATATCAAGAACTAAACTTTAATACAAATGAGGAATCTATAACTTGCACAAAATGCTGCACATACTTTTTGTATAGCCTTTGAGATTAAATTATAGACGCCAAATGCTCTGAATAACGCACACAAAAAGAACAAATGGAGCAATTGTGTTGATTTTCACTGATTTTAATACATGCTTATTGATGCTTATCAGAGCTTTGAAGGTCACTCTGTAATAAAATGAAAAACAAGATTTTGGTCAATAACGGAGTTGCAAATATCAAATGAAGCGAGGTTTAAAATGACAATAATCACCTGTTGTGTCAGCGTCTCCCAGGATACGCTGCAAGATGTTCTGCAACACTTGGCCATACTCCTCAAACTCATCATCATGCATGGTGACGCCAATTTCAAAGGGAGCACTGATCTGCTGACGGGAAGAAAAGCTGGGTGAATGGATCTACTAATATCAGTGTTTACTAAGCATTCCCAGCTATAGTCACCTACTTTAACACCGTTGTCCTTGAGGGGCTGGGCGAACTCCATTGCTTGTCGGCCGACTCGAGGAGGCTTTCCTTTGCTCTGAAAGGGAAGCATGTTGCATATATTGTTGACTGTTGCAGAATTCATTGATAATGTCTTTTTCATTGTGTTAAACGGATAGCAAAGAGACCATTCAAATGTTCCAATCTCTTCCAGGTTAGCTAGAGTGTACAAACTAACTATAAGGCGTGGTGACATTTCATGTGACGGTAATGGAAAGGATTTTACCAAGGGTTTCTGAGAAGGGCTGAGGAAGGTGACTCCTGCCCTGGCTGGCTGGCACCAGAAGGCAAGAGAACATAAAAGAAAGATCACTGTGATGGCCTCTCTCTTCATGGTGGATGGTCTAGGAGGAATGACAAACATTTCAAAGTGAGTTCAACAATTGGCAAAAAAACCCCATCTTGATTGTTGTGTTAATACTCACCAGTGGTTCTTGTCCTGATTTGGTTTGGATTTGGTGTGGCCCGGCAAGTCCAGGCTCCATTTATACCTAATGTCCTCATTGTCCCTCACGTCCATACCGGATTCATGTGATTAAATGTGTCAATATTGATTGATTGTTCAAATGTTTAAATTGATAACAAAGTAGGCATTGCTCTGTTGTGACCTGCAACAGGCCTCCTTATCATGCCATTGTCCATATAATGAGCTAAGGAACCAATAACTGTTTTGCCAAATGGATGTTGATGAATGGACATTATCTGGATGAATGGACTGTATTATTTCCAGTTCCATATTTGTCTAGCTTTTTTATATGAATGGGATAGACCTACTAACCCTATTTAGGGGAAACATTTGAAAAGAACAAAGCATACAAATATAGTAAGTGTAATAATGCATTTAAAGCACCTGGAGACACATAATTAACCATAAAATGTTTATAGACTTAAAGTTGAGGTTATCCTAACTTTAAATGCAGGACGTTAAACTTGCTATGACGTGTGTGTGTGTGTGTGTGTGTGTGTGTGTGTGTGTGTGTGTGTGTGTGTGTGTGTGTGTGTGTGTGTACACAATATTTATACATTCTTTTTTTGCAGAAATTCTTGAATGAGATTGTGAGCATGACCTCTTCTTGTGTCAATATATATCATAGAAATATGTCAATATAGACACAATGCTTTATTGATAAAACAAAAATAGGATATATATAAAACGTGTCTGGTAATCTTCAGTAAAACAGTGTTACTAATAACACTGTTACTATTAACTGTAAAGTAGCCTCCACATTTTGTTCCCGGTTGGTTCCATTTTAAATTCACAAAAGATCCACTAGGTGGCGGTCGCCAACTACGAAGACGCAAACCAAATGTACTACAGAGGAAGAAATACATGTCGACGGATAATGTAACCTAGCAGTAAACATGAGCAACAGTAGTACTAAGAAGTAAACATGGACAGGAAGAAAAAACCATATAACGTGACAGCTTCTTCCGTGAGTGGCAAACATAGACAGATATACTGACTGAATTCCTATGTTGTCTGATCCATTTGTTCTCTTGAGTGTGACAGCAACGCTAGCTACGTTAACAGTCAAGATGCTAAACGTCTGTATCCTTGCTAATACTTGACTCCTGTTGTGTTGTGATCCCTACAGCTGGTGGATCTCAAAGCTGAACTCTACAGGAAGCAGGAGCAGTTCAAACAAGAAAAACTAGGCCAAGAGAGTGCAGGCCCTGGCATTAAAACCAAAGTCACTGTTAAGGTGTGTTTTATTGGATTAGGCAACAATCAACATATACCAAACAAACACAGGACTTGCTTTACTAATGGAGCGTATTCTCATGTCATGTTGCTTGGTAGAAGCCTAATGTGTGGAGCAAGCAGAACGACGGGGTGTCTGAACGCCATCAGAAGGATGTGGAGCAGGCGTCTGAAGAGGAGACCAGTCTGGATAAGTCCAGGTGACACACCTGGACACACCCACACTGTTTCAATGCAGTAGACGTATTTAATAAAGCATTTTCTCATGAAATAATACACTTGTTTGTTAACAGGCGCAGATTAGAAGAAAAGGCTAAACTCTATGAACAGATGACGAAAGGAGACCTTCCAGGTTGGTCTGTTCTGCATTGTAAAAGTGAACATGATTGATGTTTAGCAAAGTTTATATTTATTGCCATTCATGAAGGGTTCACGAAGCATTGAGGTTTTGCTGGGACAAAACGAAGAATAGCTGCTGGTGTTTGCTGCCTCATTTGTGTTGTCTCTTGACCTGTTAGATGAAGAGACCGAGGCGATGTTTCTGGTCGATTTCACTCAGAAGATTATCAACAAGAAAAAAGAAACCCGGGATCAGATGGAGAGAGAAGAAGAAGAAAGAAACCTGGCCGCTCCCATCCCAGCTCCCCAGAACCCAGATGAGGAATGGTAAGCTCAGATCAATAACTATTTTATTAGATATCATAATAGACAACATTCAGCTACTAAACATATATGTATTGTTGTTCTTACTTGTATAATTGCATACATCAATTATATTTCTATAATTTATCTAAAGAAATGATGATAATAATATATTAATATGACCGTATTGTAATAGTTAATACAAACTCCAAAGCTAAGAATGCACTTTTTTATTCCTGTAGGGTGGACTATGTAGATGCTCTAGGAAGGTCTCGCAGATGCATGAAGAGAGATCTGCCAGGCTTCAGGAAATTGGATGAAAGTCTTAACGGCAAAATGTAAGTATCTCAGTAGCAAGGCTACTAGCAAGTTCACCGGTTTTGTGTATATGAATGCAACCCACCCCACAGAGAAGTAATTAGCCAGTATAATACCTGCTTTATACATACCCCCTACCCAAAATAGAAATAATACAAAAACAAACAATAGTAACAGTGTACAATAAAACAAAACAAATGAATACAAATCAAACAAGTCGTACAGTGTATTGAATCCTCCAATCCACATTGTATAGCAGTAAGGTGATAGTAGACATTCCAACATCAGTACATATTACAGAGGGCTAGGCATAGCTTGCTTCCATTTTGATGGATATTGACCTTTCAGGAGAGTCTGCCTAATGGTAAGTAATCTAAGAAAGGTTCCCAGATCTTAAGAAATAATCTTTAGTCCTCTTCAAAGGTGCAACGTGTAAGATTATAAGCTCAAAACATTAAAAAATGAACTACAATTATCAACAGAATGTGAAGAAATAACAGTTTTGACGTCATGTCAAAGGCGTCTATGTATTGTTGTTACAGAGATATAATACAGAGATATTTACTGAAGTTAGCAGCTAGCCCAGCTAGCACCGGCCTGTACCGTCTCGTAATACCACTTTGTACCTCAAGAGGCCCTCAGTCCAACATGAGAGGATGAAGAAGTAGCGCTGCCCAGAGGGCGTTTTCTAACCTCTTGTCAATCATGTTGAAGGTACCGCCCCCGGTTAGGCCGTTTAAAGACAGGTAGTCAATGAATTGAACAGTAAACACAACGATGGCAGGGACTGTGCATTTCCTTGTTCCTTACAGTAGTGGTGGGCGCCACAACTTTAACATTGAATATGTCCCCTGTGTTGTATTGTGTGTAGAAACACCTCCACTGAGAAGACCCTGCTGTCGGAGGACATGCGGCGGGATCTGCAGAGACAGGAGTGGGAACGGGAGGAAGAGGAAGCCATGAAGAGGCCCATCGGGCCCATTCACTACGAGGACATCAGGGAACAAGGTTCGCAGCGGTGCATTATAAAAACCTTTTGGGCTTTTTTTTGGTCTCTGTTGTGTCGTGATGAATGTAATGGCACGACATGGATATGAAAAGATGTTTCCTCTGTTTGTTTGTCTCAGAGGCTCGAGAGCTGGGCGTTGGCTACTTTGCCTTCTCTCAGGATCGGGAGCAGCGCGATAAACAGAGAGAAACACTGGACATGCTTAGGGACCAGGTATGGACTTGTGATACGTTAAGTTATTGTGAATTACATTAAAGCCCGATTGTGAATTGAAATCATAAATGATTAAACAGTCCACCTCCTACCTCCTAACTCCTAACAGTCCCAAGTGCAAAATCATACACCCGTGCATCGAAAATTGGGTGACGTTTATTTTCTTCCATCTCTTTGTCCTCTGTCCCATCTTCCAGACCACAGAACAGCGTGGTAAAAGGGAGCTTCTGAAGGACAAGAGGAAAGCGGTCCTGCAGGCCCGCCTGGCCAAGGTGAGGCAGAGGAAGATGAAGGGTAAGCTGGACGGCACCGAGGAGGAGCTGAAAACGGAGGAAATGGAAGGTCAGCGTCCCACCGGCTCTCCCCACGCTGACATGTCACCTAGCTTCCTGTCATGTATTGTGTTTGTCATAAGCACTAGTAAGGGATCGGTGTATCCTGTTTCTTACAGACGACGAGGGAGAGGATCCGGTTGGACCCCCGCCGGCGCTGCAGGAGTTACCTGACTTCAGTACAGTGAAGAGAGTGGTGGTGGAGATCCAAGAGAGGAAGGACACCAAGCCTGGCATTCCCTACGTCAGGGAATGGGACCGGGGCAAAGGTACACTAGCTGTGCAACTCAAATGTCTTGTGTGAAAAATATCAATCCAGTTATTAGGTTGATGACTTAAGGGGCTGCGTTAGTCTTTAAAGGAGGGTGTGTACGATTCTTGGCCTCAAGCATTTGATTTCTCAATTTGCAATAGCTCAGGTTATTATTTTATTGGTGAAATAGCGCTATTTCACAAGACTATTTAGTTTTTTCTTTTATTTACAATTTTTCAGAATTCATGCTCGGCGAATGGACAAAGTCCCGTCGGCAAGAGCGAGACGCCGAGTTCGCTCCCCCGTCCGCGTACTACGCAGAGAAGAGACCAAGGCACGACAAGTTCTCCAATCAGGAGAACAAATCAAAGATGACCTTCAAGTGGACAAGCGGGTCAGGAACGAGCTCATCCAGCAAGGCGGATCCAGAGCCCGAACCTCAGGCTAAACCGGCGCCTTTACCCCCTCAGCGCAAACAGACGGCTGCCGCCCCTACGCAGGCCCAAGCAGAATCACAACCCGAGCCTCAGACCTCTGCTCGTGAACCGGCCTCGGCGTCAAACCCTCAGCCCTCCTCGTCGGTACCCTACACCCAGTGCTCTCCCCCTTTTAGCTACCCGTTCCCCCCGACTCCGTATCACTCTCTGTTTCAACCTCCAGCAGGACCCCCACCATACGCTGCTCCTCCTCATCCTCCTCCTCCCCAGTTCCCCCCTCAGTACCCTGGCCAGTACACACCTCTTTATCCCCCATATTATCCTCCTCCTCCTCCTCCACCGCCACAGAGTCTCCCTCAGCAGCCCTCACCCGGGGCCCAAGACCTGTTTCCTCCTGGCTGCCCCCCACCGGCCCCCTCCCAGAGCCTGGATGACATGCTCTCCTTCTACAAGAACGCTTAAAGTTCACCACGCCGTAGAATTAGTTTAAAACAGTTACTTGTGCTTGGATTGTAAAATGTTATGTCTAACTTTTGCCACAGCTTTTGATAATTCAGGATCAAACATTGACTCTCTCTGCCTTTTGTTGTTTGGTCATTTATTAAAGTTTCAAATATTTTGTTGATGTTTGTGTATGATGTTTTTGCACGAGAGGTCAGGCGTGGAAGCCACTATGAAACACAAGATGGTGCTGTGTCCTTTGTGGAATACATCGCTTTGCTTTTCAAAATAAGTAGTGGCTTTTTATTCTGTATTGCAGTGATTTATCAAAACTTCTAACTTAATTAAAATTGAGAATAGGAAATTAGTTGTAAAGATAGTAATTGCTCTTATAGATACCAAAGATGTGCTATGTAATTTAATGAAATACGTCTTAAGACTGCAACTAATAATTTATATTATACATTTGGTCTTTATTTTATTTTATGTCAACATATCATGTCTGTTGTTTGCACTAACTGGATTATTCTTTTCCTCATTTGGCCTTGATCATTTCACCTTAATAATGTGTTCTGAGTATTTCATTTGTTAAACAGAACTCCAATTAACGGCTATTGCCGTGCTGAGAGGGTGTGAGTAGAGTTTGAGAGTTCTGAGTTAGATCCTCCACAGCATATAACATCTCAACCTAAACATGCATCACTTTTAGCATCAAATAAAAGAGACCAACTGCAGCTTAAGAAATATTCCGAAGCTGTTGTCCTAGAGAATTCTAATTGAATAAGGGCTCAAGCCGGGCCAAGCCCCAGACATTGCTTGTGAGGCAGATAGCCAACCTCCTGCAGGAATGTCAAGTAAAGCAAATCCCGCTTCCCAGAGGGATCAGGAACCTGTGTGACCTCTCCTGGGAAGATCTATCAGATATTCCTGCTGACGCGAACGCAAAACCTCTCCTTCAACCCTGAAGAACCAGGCAGACTTTCTAATCCACCAACCTCTTCCAGAGACGCTGCACAGGACTCCTTCAGCCACCAGGAGTATCCTCCTGCTTCCTATTGAGTCCAACACAAAGGTTCATCAGAAGGACAGGACTGAACGGCAGTGTCCACGTGTATCCTCTGACCACTCTCCATTACAAGGGATCTCATGTCCAGCCACAACCACAACTCTATGCTGGAAGATTCTGTCCACTTATCCCCAGCCACCCAAGTTCATAACCAGCCCTGGCTGCATTACCCACACCACCTTTAGTCCATCAGTGGAATGGTTAAAGTTCTAAAGCACGAGGGACAGATAACTACAAACGCTCTGTTCTCATCGCTGCCTAGCTCTCTCTAGATCTTGCTCACGCTTTCCCTTGTCCTGTTCTTGTCTGCACAGGTCTTGGTGATAAACCCTGTCCTTCTTACCACTAAACATAAATCATTTCAACCCAGGGAGGCCCGGTCGGCCGTCTCTCACCCCAAAGAGGGAGACGCCACCACCAGTCCCAGTCCCGCGTCTCTTGTCTGAGGAGGACGCTTCCCGGACATCTCCACGCCCAGAGCTGCCATCAAACAGCGGTAAGACAGACCAGTTGCCACAGCAACAGAGTTCATCCCTTTTCCCATTCTCTCTGTATCTAGTCTGTATCTCCGCTCTAATCTCTGGCTCTCTCTCTGTCCCTCGCCGCTGCAGTAAGTCTGCTAACCCCCCCCGCCCCCAGTGCCACGCCCCCTGACGCCCCTTCATCGGTGGGGTTCTGCGGGGTGCTGGTGTCCTGGGGGTGTACATCACCTCCTCTGTGAGTCCTCCACTGCAGGGCCGTGATGTGGAAATATGCAGTGTGTACGTTTTGCAGTTGAATCTTGAACATGGGTTTGGGACAGATATTAAAAAAAACGAACCTACTACTTACTTTCCTGTGTACACCCCCACTGATTTGAGACTCAACACACAGGAACACTGGATCCTAGCTGTTGTTCTTTGTCTTGTTGCTGCTAGAGCTCCACAGACACTGGCACCCGGCTGACCCGCTGCGCTGGGCCTCTTCCCATAGAGAGATGCCATGTTGGACCCAGAACTGGTCTGGTAAGTTGATATGATATGATATGCCATGATATATCTATAATATGATATGAGGTTATATGATATGATATGCAATGATATGATGTTGTATGATAGCATATGATATAATATATGATGTATGATATGGTTTGAGAAGATGTGATGTGATGAAATGATAGGATTTGATAAGATATGATAGAAAGGATATGCTCTGATAGGATAGTTGCCATGTCCGACCATGCCTGTTATAATGGTCCTTTATGGCAAGGTGGGTCACTTCCTGGTCGGGTGGCCGGCTGACCTCTGTGACCTTGGTCTGCTTTGTTTTTTCCCCTCTTTGTTTTTCTGGCCTTGGATGAGACCGGACAAAGCATATGTAAAAATAAACACAGAGATAGCTTCTGTGTATGTGTGTGTGTGTTTATGTGTGTGTGTGTGTGTGTGTGTGTGTGTGTGTGTGTGTGTGTGCGTGTGCGCACGTGTGCATGTGCGTGCGTGCGACACAATCAGAGTGGTGATCATGCAGGGAATTTAAATATGCGTGCACATGCATCAGTAATGCAGCATGGGACCCAACACTCATAACAATAAAGCAAAGCTTAATTGAATGAGCGTTACGACAGTGTAATTCAAAGCGCTCACGCTGGCCACAGTGTTGAGAGATGCCCTGGTTATTGTTATTATTACACACATAGAGGCATTCTTTTGCTGCACACTGCATGTGTTTGTGGTTTCTGCAAGAGCAGTGAAACACATTGTCTTTGTTTGTGTCAACGTTTGTGTACGCAGGACGACGGCTATAGTGTTTGGAGACACTTTGTTCGAAGGATATACGGTTCCAGCCGGGCCAACGGCCTCCCCGCCTGAAGCAAATTGCTAAATCACAGCTTGACTTCACGGACGGAGGGATGGGGCCTACCTATGGACTACAGGCTCCTGTTGGTTTCCCTGTTTAAACACTGGCATCATTAACATAACGACATCGTTGTTGATTGGAGTAGAAGCTGTTCCATAGGTATCACTTCCAAATGACTCGCGCAACACACGTAAATGTGTGAAAAGAGTGTGTGTGTGTGTGTGTGTTTGTGTGTGTGCGTGTTATATTTATATAACCAGTGGATGAATCTATGTTTCCACCAGGCTGTTCCAAGGGCCTTGCAGGATGTCAGAGCCCTCGTCTCTGCTGGCTATGAGGAGCAACATGCAGCGATGCGGGGCCAGATGTCTATCCTATGTAAAGAAGCCCGTCCAACCAACATGCTGACTCGCCGGGTCTGGAGGTTCTAATCAGTCTCCCCAGGACAGGGGGGTGTGGCCCATTGGCAGGTTGACCTCCTCTTGATGGCCAGCCAGGATGAAGAACTGGGATGAGGAGGTTTTTTAAATACATGTATTTAGAATTAGAATTGGATAGTAGTAGTATAATAGTAGTAGTATAATATACTAGTATATTAGAATTGGACCAATTGGACCAAAAAATATATGTGTATGTATTTTTTTCAATTGGTCCAATTCTAATGTGAATGAAAGCATCCTGCATACTGATGTCGTTGGGGAAATGAAAATGTCCACTGCCTTAATGTTAATAGCTCTTATCTGCAGTAATTCAGCGCATAAATTTAATTTAAATTTGCGTGTCTCTCGCACACACGCATGCACGCACGGGCACACACACACACACACACACACACACACACACACACACACGTATGCACACTTCTCATTCCAAATCCCATACAAACTAACTCATAACAGAAACATGCCTACAATTTTGCCATTTCTTTGACTCTACCTTTTGCAGCGTCGTAGCTATAAAGCCGCCCCTTATTAGGATGCAACACAGGGTGTGATTTTATCCTTACAGTCAGGGTGATGATTTGAATATGGTGGCTGACATTTATTTCTCGATAACCCTTTGGATTATGGTTCCCAGACCCTAACCGTCCATCAATCCTCTCTCTTTTTATGGAGCTTTAAGGCCCTTATCCAAGGAATCAAGCTGAGAGGGAGCCATAGAAATAAAACGAAAAGACAAAGGAATGTAAGTAGCTGATAACACAATGACTAATTGACTAGGAATGCACAGAGAAAAAAGTTAAGAGGGAATTTTCCTGCTGAGCAGCTAAAATTGGATGGACTCGGATATTGTCATTTATAACTGGCTTTCAATTCAAAGTTCAATAAGTTTTTGTTCTTTCTGTCGTCTCCTTGAAATACAGTATAGGAATTCATTCCCATTCGGAGGAAGAAAGATTCTGAGAGAGGGCGGGGGGGCGGGGGGCTTTCTAATTGTTGCACAGCTCAGGGCCTGCGATCCACAATTTATGCTTTTGATTTCCACAACCAGTTTGTTGATTTTCCCCAGTTGACTCACTGAAATTGAATATCGTAAAATAGCCGTAGATATGAACTTCTTGTACACATGGCTGAGAATATATGTATGACATTTTGTAACATTAAAATCATTTTACCCAAATGCAAGTTTATTGTAAAATGAATTAGACTGCTGGCATCTGAGTTGCCTGTATTGTAGCGCAACTGTATAACTGTATTGTGCAATAAGTCCACCGGAATATAACTCCATCTGAATATAGACAAGGTATTTCATTAAATTTAATTATGTTTTTGCTTAATTGCTTAATTGCATGTCCACAAAATGATGATGATGATGGAAAATTTTATGAATGATTCACAAATATATCGACAACAAACAGCTGTTTGAAAAACATGATAAAATAATACATAGATATAACTTCTGGAAAAAAGTCATATTTATTTACCACACATACAGATTCAAACTAGACCCTGCAGGAGAAATATAGAAAATCCATACACAACAAAATGCAAACTCTGTTGTACCGTGGGGTTCTCAAATGACTCATCAGCCATTGGGCTCTTCCAAACATGAAGCACACCACCGCGCGCGTGTGTGTGTGTGTGTGTATACATGTGTACGTGTGTGCGTGTGTGTGTACATGTGTACGTATGTACGTGTGTGTGTGTGTGTGTGTGTGTGTGTGTGAGGATCTGCTCCAGGCTGTGACCCGGCCTCTCAGTGCTCAGCATCACCCCGTGGTGAGCCATAATGAGTTGAGCCTGTGTGTGCGTGTGTGTGTGTGTGTGTGTGATGAGCACTAATGCCGCCGCGGCTGTTGGAGCCCATCACGCCACTAGAGCGTAGCGTGGGCCCCTGTCGCGGAGCGATGCAGAGGTGCGTGCATGGGAGAGGGACTTGAGGACTGGCAGTAGTATTAATGGTGGTGGTGGTGGTGGTGGTGCCCGTGGTGGTGTCTCTAGCCCTCAGCAGCAGATGGAGCGCGGGCTCGGACCCCGTGGATTCTCTGATGAGTGCAGTTGGCTGCTGCTGAGCCCCATGCGCAACATGGGGCTGTAAAATTTATGATGTAAATAACACATTCACACTCTGACAAACATTACTATTGTCATCATCACAATTACCAACGCGGTTATCTGGCATTCTCACTTGGGGCGTTCGGATGCATTGGTTCTCACAAGATGCATTGGTTTTTACAAGCGATTGATGTTAAGGACCCTATTGAATTAACAGACCTATCTTTAATTATTTCTTACATTGGTGTGCAGGCAGTATGGGCTTGCACGTGTGCTATTTCTTACTGAGATGCTGTGGTGTAGTGGATCCACTGCATGGTGTTTGGATACATGCGGGGGCTGGTTATTTCGTAGCAGCAGTAGCAGTAGCAGCAGTAGCAGCAGCAGCAGTAGCAGTAGCAGCAGTAGCAGCAGCAGCAGTAGCAGCAGTAGCAGTAGCAGTAGTAGCAGCAGCAGCAGTAGCAGTAGCAGCAGTAGCAGCAGCAGCAGTAGCAGCAGTAGCAGTAGCAGTAGTAGCAGCAGCAACAGTAGCAGTAGCAGCAGTAGCAGCAGCAGCAGTAGCAGCAGCAGCAGTAGCAGTAGTAGCAGCAGTAGCAGCAGTAGCAGCAGCAACAGTAGCAGTAGCAGCAGTAGCAGCAGCAGCAGTAGCAGCAGCAGCAGTAGCAGCAGTAGTAGCAGCAGTAGCAGCAGTAGCGGTGTCGTCTGACACATCCTGGTCCTCCTCGCAGCAGTAGCGGATGGAGAGATTAGCCAAGTGCTACGCGCTGTTGAGACTGCATGCACACTCTAATGGCACCATAAATTGTGCCCGTGTGAAAGGAAGAAGCAAGGAGACCAGAGGACTTGGGGACCGTAGAGCTATTTTCAATCTGCTCATGCCCTGCTGTCCTCATGCACACGGTGCAATGTGTACACTTTGAACGCATAAGCGTTGGTTTGGGGACATTTTTATGTGTTGATATTTGATCACGCACGAGACATGAACGTCATTTTCTGTTGTTTTTGGACACAACAAGCCGTCAACAATGTCGATCGTTCAACACACTGCTTATACATATTTATTGTCCAGGCCTCTCACTTTAGCAGGGAGTTTATAATGCTAATTTCACACTTAATATATCAATGTGTTTGAGGACTTCACAAGAAGGAAAGAGCACGTGCCACCAGTCATACAGTGTGTCTTGTGAACAGATTGATGCTTTGATGCACCTACTCCTCCCTTACCCCTAGTTGTTGACCATCTGGACTTCATCTGGACTTCATCTGGACTTCATCTGGACTTCCAAGCATATTTTGTCTGTGCAAAAAAAATTATAAAGAAAAGACAACCATTCGGATAATATGCCAAGTTACAAAAACGTCTTACTTTGGCCATTTTGTTTTTACGAGCCCAGCTCAACTTGCTTTAATGAGCTCAGTGTGACAGTGAAACCGGTCAGTGGCTCTGTCTAGAAAACGCACTGCCGCCGCAAAGAGAGCGAGGGGCTGAGCACAGATGTCTCTCTCCCCACACTTTACCGTGGGCTGCTATTGATCAAGACCAATAGCAGCCCACCAGCCCAATCACGCCGTTTTCATTTCAATGTGTCCTTCAGTGTGAAATAACGTGTAGCCTCTGAAGCATACGGTCCCTTGCTTGGTGTCATACGGTCCCTTGCTTGGTGTCATACGGTCCCTTGCTTGTGTGCATCAACCCGTATTTCTCTGTTGTTTATCACTCTACGTGTGTGTATTGCAGTGGAGTGTATACACGAGATGAACAGACCTACTCCAATACCACTTTAACGCCACCGCCACTGCATGCAGCCACAGCAACATGCACTAAAACACATCCATGCATTAAAACAACACCACAGACGCAGGGTTGTTCCATGCACTTGCTGGAATCAGTGATCAGTTTGTTCAGCATTTTAAAGAATATATAATGATATGATAATGTGGTCGTGATTCAACCACATCAACAATAAAGGCGAATGTGTTCCCCTTAATGCCGCTTTGGTCACTTCTGTGGTGCATTAGGCGTTTGATGGATGTGTTTATTTTAATGAGCTTATACCTGTTTATGTATGTTTATGGAAATACCTTTATTCCTTTATTCGTGCCACTTTGAGTTATCGTTCTCTGATAAAACGGATGTGTTCAGATGTGTACGTTTCCCTTCCATTAATATGTCAGCTTCAGCCGTGTCCTTCTAAAAGCTCTGCTCCTTCTGATGACTGAGGCCTGACGACTAATGAGCTGTTGCTTCAAGGTGTCGAATAGCCGCCAGTCACCGACAACACTTAAATCTACTTTGTCCAACTGCGAGTGCCCGTATACCAACACAAACACATTATGGAAGACACAACGTCCATGACAGAGGGTCACTCTGGGTTAATCTATTGTCAGTTCAGGGGGACGTGTGATTGGTGCTCCCACAAATGTAGCTTTTTACTCTCATTGGTTCTCATAACAACAGTGCAACAATCAATGACAGTTCAAGTTAAACTAATGGCGCTCACTTTATATCAACAGCCATTCATTATGGTGAGATAGGATCAATGTATACATAGCAAAAGGGGGATTTATTTTTGCCTTACAGTGCTGATGTCTTTTACTGATATAAGTGGATTTAAATGTCAACATGGAAGCCATCCGCCAGCTGGTCATTTTTTTGTTTCATTAAAAAAAAAATACAAAATGAACTGCATAAAAATGAACTTTACCTTAAGATATGTTTAAAGTGAATGTGGACTAGGGGCATTATAACTAAAGCAGACAAATTGTGTGTCATGCTTAAGCAATAACAGTTTAACTACACCCCCCCCCTCATACAGTACAAACAGTTCTTTAGCTATTGTCCATTGTTTATTGTGCTGGGTGTATTACTGGTATTTACTCGACATGCTTTTCTACACCATTTCTGTGTGTCTCATGATTTACGCGAAATGAGCGCTTGCAAATACAAACAACTAGAATCACTGGAATAATGTGCATTCCACCCTCCCCTAAAACACCTTGGGGCTTTGTGATAAAGATAGTACAGTAAAGACAGGAAGGTGACTCACTAAAGTGACAGATTTATGCATCTATGCAATGCTTCTCGATTCTGAGTCTCCACATTACTTCACTAATCCAACCGGACGGCCCATTTTTATTGACCGACGTGGGAATAAGTAACAGACTCTCAAACTGTATTGTATTGCCTCAAAAACGCAATGAAACAATGAAAGAGAGAGAGACAAGGGAGCCTCTCTCTGTTGACATCCGGCATTGGTGAAAAGAAATAGTTCTCACAGAAGAAGAAGAAAACAACCGACGGCTGGGGTGTTCACAGTGATGTCAGATGTGAACTTAGCAACACATGAGGCAAGAGTGCTTTCCTGCACCCTGTTGCTCCCGCAACTTTGAAGGTGACAAGATTTACGAATGCGGAAGGCAAGGAGCCAAGGAGGAGGAAGCATCCTAATCACAGATAAACCAAGCCCTCCCTGTTTGTGGATGTGTTTGTCCCCATGAATATTAATATATACAGAACAACAACAATATATATAAAACACAACAAGAAACAATGATGTTGTTAAAGGTTTACAGGAGCGACATGGGAGCACATCCCCTGCTGTAGTTTTGCTGGGACATTTCAAAACAGTCACAGGAAAAAGTATATCAAGATGGGGGTTGTTTTTTTGACGTCACCGCCTCATTGTTTTAGAAAAGGAGATGTGTGTTTTCCTACTGTAGCCAGATGAATACACAGTAAGATACACGGGGCCTAACTATTTTCTATATACTTTTCCTTGTATTTGGACACAATGAATATACTGACATCGTGATAGACTACTGTGGAAATCGTATTTTAACCATCAAATGTGATGATTATTATTACGCTGGTATTTATTAGTGAACTCCTTCATCTTTCTAGCGTGTATTAAGGATCGACCTGTTTGGGCATGAAATCCTTCATTATTCTTTCATGCTGAGGACCACAGACATCCTCCCCTTTATTGATTCAATATGAAAAGTAATAATTGCACCGACAAAAAATCGTCAAAGGTATTGCCACATAATGTTTTTTTAATGAGCTAAACAATTGGCTGTGGTCACGGCTGCTTGTAAACCTGGCAAATGCAACACACATGAACAACATGAATTATTTGAGTGTGTTCAAAATACAAAATAATATAGGTACATACAGCAGAAGCAGAATGTCTTATCTTGTCAGTAACAATGTACAATCATTCCCTTTAATCCATAGCTAGTCTTAAGGAAACCATTATAGACCGTTTTGCATTGTGGATTTCTGCGCTGGATTTGCCCGTGTTGAATAATGTTTAATGTTTAAGTAATCCCTCTATGCAGATGATTTGTGTTTGTTGCCTGTGTGAGGTAACCAGGATGGCAGCGTGTCCCACAGCCTGGCAGGGGACTTGGCTAGCCTGCCTCTGTCCCATCAGGGCAGAACCCCCCCCCCTAATCCCAAGCTCTCTGTGTTTCCACCTAGAAGTCCCTCTGACCAATCAATATGTCCCAGCATGCTCCCTGGTCTGGCTTAGCCTCCCACTGATCCTTGGCCAGATGTAGACACCACCAGGATTCCCTCAGTGTGTCTAATGTGTTTTTAATCCGTTTAGTTTTATTGCAGCCTTTCATTTCCTTGTGAGCAAAAAGTTAATTTGCTAATCATAATTATTATTGTATGGCCGGGCCTTGTTTTACAGTGACTCACACAAAGCTGGTGTTGAACTCTAAGCTCGCCTGCTATAAGTGACTACGGAAGTGGAGTTGGGCTGAGCAGGAAACAGGGAGGACAACTTCCTGTTATGTAAAAATACTTTAAGGGGCCTGGTCCTTCACCAATCAGACGTCAGGTGAGAGGACAGGAAGACAGGGTCTCACGGCTCGCAGAGTAGGTCAGGTGAAGTGGGCTCAGTTTTCCCAGTTAAAATGTCATCACCGATGCATGCTGATAGCCTACAGCCTACTCTGTACTATTCTAGCAGTACAAGAAGTGGGGGATTTCACGCAAAAGTGAAATGCTGTGGCATTGTGGGTGTGGGCCGTTATTGTGGATATAAATGTCAGCATCATATCAGGGACCTGTGTATAGAGAGTAGGTCAACCAACCCTCTGTAGCAGTGCAGTGGGAGGACTGCAATTAGGGTTTGAATTCATCTGAATATCATAATCAAGTTGGATTGAGGCCATGGGTATACTTAAAATGTCAAATTTACAAATATTGACACCAAATCCATATTTGGCTTTTGCAAGGTTCAATTAAGCTTTGTATGTTATGTATGACTTGAGGCTAATTGTTAAGGCTATTTCAATAACCACGATGCTATAAGGTTAAATTGTATGTAGAACCGTATATAAACCGTTTGTTTTGTATACAATGACATTATACAGAGCATTTTAGGTTCTTCATGAACCTAAAGGTTCATAAAGGTCATGCATTTTAGGTTCTTCATGAACCTAAAAACGCAAAGCAGCAGAAACTACGAACGGGCCAACTATAAAAACAAAGTGTCCAGTGTCCTTCGTAATATCTTATGGAAGGTGCGATGGCTTTATAAGAGACTAATCGAGTCGACACAAGTCCATTGAATCTGCTTATGTCGCTGAACGTGACATCTCTAGCGCGACTCTATTACGAGGAAGCTGGGAACCCCTCGCAGCCTGCCGCTCGCGACTTCAAGTGTCGCCAGTCGCGCCCTCAGCACTGTACGACGCTCGCGCGCTCGGCCGAGGAGATCACTCGCATTCCATCCTCAGTATGTAGCACCGCAAAAACGATTGCTTTGATGCTCTTTTCTTTGGGATATTTTCTTCTTCTTCTTCTTCTTCTTCTTCAAATATTGTTACTTTTCAAGTGGAGCCGATGTGGGCAAGTGTTCCGTGCCTTACAATGAACACAGGTAAGATTAGGCTACTTTCAGATGAATTAAGATTCTGTTTGATGCCGATATCGGTAGGATTGTTCTGTGTTGGTCAATTGTTTTGTAGGCTGGTTGATGTTGTCTTAGTGAACCTATTGCCATGTGGGTGTTCGGTAGAGAGCGTGAGACAGCTAAAGACTTATTATTACGTTAAATATAATGATCAAGCGGTTTCCCATTTCTGTGACAGTTACGATCTATGTCAAGCCAATACAATTATTTTACTTTTATTTTTTGTGTTTTATGTCATTATTATAGAGGTAGTTTGTGTTTATTGCCTTGATGAAATGTTCATGCAAGAATCATTCTTCATGATTTTGTATTCAAATTCAAATTTAGCTTTCAATTATGAATAAGGGTGCTTCATTCAGGCCTCATCGTGTTGTATATATTGCCTCTAAATCCATATAAATGACCATGTATTGTTTTGACCTTGTGCTTTTCTACTTTCCCATATCGTACCCTAGTAGTAAAAATAGTCTGGAAAGGTCTTCTCTTCCCTGAATCACAGGAAGTGAGTCAGGGAAATCCCTTAAAGTTGAATGTTTTGTTCTTCGTATATAGTTAAATCCTTCACAAGAACTAAATTAATCTTACTCTAAAATCAAGACAAGAATAGACTTTTAATTTGAACAAAACACATGAAAAGGGGTCCATAAAAGCAGTTGCCATTATAGTATAACCATATAGTATAAGCCATATAGTTTAACACATAATAGTGAAATACAGAAAATTGCCAAAAATGGCTGGAGAGTGAACTTATTATTATATTATAATTATTGTTATTCAATGTTTGATATGTTTTTTTTTTATAACCTTACAATTTCCTCTTCCTGTTGTTGTTGTTTTAGACGGCTCCAAGCCTCCTGTTGCTCCTAAACCAAAGCTCCTTGGTCCGGTCGGCTTCAGCCTAGCTTCTCCTCTCATGCCCAGAGCCTGCTCCTCTACAACTAAGGGTCCCAAACCTGCTGTAGCCCCCAAACCAAAAGTTTTGCAGGACTGCGACACCAGAGATCTAGTCTACAACACAAACCAGGAGGCCTGTACCAATGGAGGCTCTTTGCCTCTGGGCGACGAGCTCGACCGAGAGAAGGAGCCGGAGCGCTATGTCGGCGAAGAAGGGGAGATCAAAGCAACAGTCAAGCAACACTTTGGCTTCCGTGACCTCTGCTCGGGACAAAAAGACTTAGGGAATGCTTCACAAGAGCTCGACCCCTCGGGGGAGGAATCGGCAAAGCGAACGCAAGAGGACGATATGATGCAGGACAGTGACGAGGAGTGGCGATTAACTGACACTAGCACTCTACGGGACACGGTGGGCTCCCCGGACTCGCTGGTGGGCAGCGATGCTGGCCTCACCGCTGACCCCACCAACGCCATGGAGATGACAGAAACAGACGTGACGGAGGACATGAATTCTGAGGGCTGCGACGCAGGCGAGGCCCTGGCAGACACAGACGGCTTCTCTGTGGGCGACTGTTCCTTTGCCAGTGTTGAGGAGGAGGAGGTGGGCTGTTCCGCAGTGAAGGGACCCGGGCTTGGGGACATACAGAAGAGGAAGGAAACACTTGAAGACGGCAAGGAGGACAATGAAGTTTACTATAAAACAGATGCATTGACTGGACCGTTGACAAAAAGCCCCACCATTGGCCAACAGGAACCATTAAAGGTAAGAGAAGAACAAGACATCGGACCTGCAAATGGCCATGGTGTCATTTCTGATGTACCTAACATAGAGTGTAGCCATGGCATCTTAAAAAGAGCAGGAAACCTACAGCCCTGTCAGAAACAGGAGAGCCATGTTTTTTTCGAAGCTAAGACTAAGCCCGAGCCCAACTACATTTCATCCGAGGACGTTATTGATGGACGGCAGATACTAATAGATCACAAAGTGGCTATGTTGTCAAAAAGTCCACTGATTCAACATAAACACTTACTGGGGGATAGCACTGTGGTGTTACCCAGCAAATATAGGTGCATTACCGATAAAGACTCACCATTCAGGAAATGTATAAACAATGAACCAATACAGCGTGCGTCTTCTGAGGATAACCTGGACATAGATGATGGCGTTGTGGGTGACAAAGACAAGGAGAGGATCACAACAAGACAGAATAGGATGCATGTCAAAAGTGAAGACCATAAAACGCGGCTATTGAATGCTTCTCTGGACTGCCGTCCCAGTTTCAGACTGGTGTCCTTCTCCATGCCGACAGACCTCGATACCTCCGCTTCCATCTCAGAAAGCCAGCTTACCTCCCCCAATGACTCGTACGTGTTCCGAGACGAGGATGACATAGAGGGACACATCGTGCCGTTTCTGGACGACACCACCGATACGGAACAGGACCTGAGTGAGGAGCATGTCTATGAGGAGGCAGGGCAGGACCCGGAAGGGGATATCATTGTTCCCTTTGAGAAGAGGTCCGTGATACCGGGCTCCCTGCCGCCCTCAGGGAAACTAACACACTTCTTAGGGAGAGATCAAGCGACGCCCGCGCTGACCAGCAGCCCTATGTTGAACACGGTGCGAGCCAAGTGCTATACCAAACCCCATCGCCTGTCTCACTATCCTCGTTCCTTCTCTGTGGAGGGCAAAGACATGTCTCTGCGTTTGTGCAAGGAGCGAGAGGGCCCTTCCAGGGAGAGAGGAGAAGATGGCCTCTTTTTGTCCTATGCCTTTGGTTCTTCTGGAAGCTTCTCCAGGTGCCCTCCTCGGCCGTGCAGTGGTCTGTCCACGCCTACATCTATGCTGGACATCCCTCCTCCGTTTGAGTTGGCCTGCATTACCAAGAGGCCAATCACAAAGAGCTCCCCCTCCCTTCTCATGGACGGCGACTTGTTTGAGAAAAACAAGAAAAAGAAGTCCTCGATAAAACGCTTCTTGATGCTTAAATTCAAGAAGAAGTCTGACAGTAAGCCCGCGATGGACTTAAACTCGCCCTCTTCGAGGTCCTCATCGGAGTCCATCAACCACATCACCAACAGATCGCTAGAAATGGACAAGAACAACCTGAGCAATTTTTCTCAGTTCAACGTTTGCCCTACCGGTTCACCTCGGAGCGCGTCCAAGCATCTTTCCACATTCGCGTCCTACAAAGATTACCAACGGAACGAGCGCTCCCTTGCCTTCCTCAACCGCAGCGTTATCCGGGTGGAGTCTTTTGAGGACCGCTCCAGGGTGCCTTTTGTGCCACTCCCTCTGACCAAGCCCCGCTCCATCTCCTTCCCCAACACGGACACCTCCGACTACGAGAACATCCCCCCCCTGAGCTCCGACTACGAGAACGTCCAGGTACGACACCTGAGGCCGGTCCGGCAGGAGACGTTTCCAGAGTTCTTTGACCGTCCCTGTCGGGTGTGGTCCACTGCCAATGACACGGACGGGTACGTGGACATGAGCAGCTTTCCTGGATTTGAGAGGAGAACCCGGGCACCTCCAGAGGAGACAGAAAGGTATAATAAAACTAATCTCTTGGGTGTGTTGAGCTGAATTTCTGTCTGATATACACTAACAGAGAGAGAGAGAGAGAGAGAGAGAGAGAGAGAGAGAGAGAGAGAGAGAGAGATTGCTGACATAGAAAGATGTTCCCGGAGGCGATATCGCTGATCCCTGCCACCTTTTACACACAGTACCAGCGTTGTATTAGTGTTTGTCCACTATGTGGGCTTACTACACTCCTGGGCAAGAGATTTACAACTATTTATCAGGGATGGAGGGGGTGGGTAGATAAGTGTTTTATCTTCCCATGTGCACTGTACCCCGGAAGATACCGGGCAGTTTAAAAAAGGCTAAGCTGTTTTTAGTTTGAGCCATTTTGCCTTCATGCCTCTCTGTGGTGCCTGGCCTGTTGTGATGGTGATTCGCTTGGTATGATCACCTATGCCGTGTTGACATTAAAACCATCCCCCCTACAGGCTGCGGCGGTTTGCTGTGCCGCTATCATCCACACCTCTCACGATGATTAATAGTCACTGTGTTTTGGAGTCATCCCACCTCCTTTCTCTAACCAATCAGAGAAAGCAGGCTGAGATAGGATCTCAGTGTCTGCGTGTGTTGTAGTCAGCAGTTGCTCAAAGCAGCATGGCCTACCATGTTTACCATACTGGTTCGAGGCTGTGGACGCAACGCACGAAGGAAATGAAATGAAAAGGTTAAAGTAAATTGCTTGGCCGGGGATGGAAATATTATACAGCAAGATGATGAATTGAACATCATATTTAAGTTCATATGTCCCTAATTACACTCAAAATGTCAGTCATTAATATGTATTTATGCATATACATTTATTTTAAACAAAATGCACTCCGATCCTCTGTATTCTGTGGCTGTATCACCATATCTGCTGCAACGCTGCGATGCATTGGATTAAGGTTAACACATGCTTTCACTCCCTGTCAATATGTCGTCTACTGCGTGACAAAAAAATCAATCAATCAAGTCAATCCATTTTGTCTTTGGCTAGATAAAAACATTTAAACTGTTACACTGTATTTTCATAGAATTCTTCTAGCAATTATCTCCGGGTCAGTGACAGTACCACTCTGTTGATTAAGGACAATATACAATTATTGGCTCGCTGTTATGACTAGTTTCTGATCCTAGATTGGGTAGAACATTGTTAAAAGATGTTTTGTATGTGTAAGTGTAGGTTAGCTGACTCAAACAGGTAGAATCAAAACCACTGAGGAATCGTTCCAGCAGCTTTTTTGTTGCTACACCAATAATGTGACTTGGTGAATAGTGCACTGAAGACATGAAGCATAGTGTGCGCATATGTGTGTGTGTGTGTGTGTGTGTGTGTGTGTGTGTGTGTGTGCGTGCTATGGTGCTAATGCCCATCTGTCAGTATGACCTCTACACAGCAAAATGCCCTGTATCCTGATTCCGCCATGGACATCCCTAAGACCCCTCGTAGTGTTAATGGATCATATAGACTTCTAACATGTAAGGTGCAGAGTGGATGTTGTCATACATGCTGATTGGGTTAGCTCGCTGGGACGACGTGTGTTTGTGCTTGGAGTGAAACACGGTACTTGCGCTGTCGAGGCAAATTATTTACACATAGAGTAATCTTATTACTGGAGCTGAGATGTGTTGTTATTAGAGTGGCTAATATTTCAGGGATAAGATGAAGCTATTAGCATATGCATTAGCATACCCTGCTACCTACCTACCCTGCAGAGAGGAATCCTCCAGACTGTATCCTGTGTCTTCAAATCCGTTACAGTTGTCACTGCAGCCAGCCTTGCAGAGTCATTTTATTCGCATCTCCAGGCTTAGGATTTTTATATATTCACATATACAGTATATGCATGTGTTAATGCTGTAAATGTATTATTGTAGTGATATTTCAATATAGAGGAACATAAACCCTGGCCTGGAAGGGATTTATCTGATTTAATTTGTTCTTCTGCAGACCAAGGTTTATGTGAAGTGGTGTATTATTAAAGTATAACACATCTCAAGAGCCATGGGGCAGAATATGTGAAGAGATCTAAAGTAGTCGTTGGATGGACAAGAATACGTGTTCAATTGTGAAAACATGCAATAAGAATGTGAGGTTATAGCTGCTCTTTCATAATAACCTTCTTATTGGTTTTACCCACAAGACATTCATTTTATTATAATAATTAGGCAGCTTTTTAAATTTTACCATTACCAATAATACAGTCCTGGCTGACCTGGCTCCAGTAAAACTATACATTTTTCATCGCTGCAGGGATTCGGCATCGTAATACATTACCATATTTTATTGTTGTATAGTAATATATATTGTTGTTAGCATTATAGTACAAAATTAATATTCATATATAATGATCCAAAATCACATACCAATATAGTCCAAATAATTACTAACTAATTCATATTGATTCACTAGATTCATTTACAATACATACATATGTCTATAAATCATCATACATAATGATAATAATCAATTAGTAATCACCTAGCCCGAGTGGTGTGAATGCTTGTTTGACAGTGTGTGTGTGTGTGTGTGTGTGTGTGTGTGTGTAGAGTTTGGCAGACAGTTGGTTTGACATTTGACCTTTGTGTGTATCAGTGCCTATACCGAAGCCTATAAGGTGTGCTCCATGGCTGTTGGCCCCACTAATGGCCCGGCGGGCGGGGGAGGGGCCGAAGCACAGGACCAGGGACATACCTCAGAGGAAGACGACAGAGGGGCAGACAGCAATTATGACCGACCGGTTTGTACTCAGCCATTTCAAAGCAGCAGAAAGACATAAAAATGAAAAAGATACACAATTGTCCGGCGATTATGTTGGACATTTAATCCCTAATAATAAAAACAACCCTTGCCCTTCTCTATAGCCCGATGGTCGATCCAGAGCCTTTTACATTGCCAAAGAACTGACGGACACAGAGAGATTGTGAGTTAATTGCTGCGTTCCTTCGTTCTACCACATCTCTTCCACTTCCACACAAGTTCTAGTGCTGTTTCTTAATCATTTGTTTCTCCGCCCGCAGGCATGTGAAAGCACTCAAGCATCTGCAGGAGGTAAGTGATGTATATATGTTTCTTTTCTTCAAAAGTGCATTGCAGAGGAGTTTCTCATCAGATGAGGACGGTGACGTGCCGTGTGAGGGTGCTTCGGTGTGCGTTCCTCAAGTCATGTCGGGGTGCGATCATACAATTCTCTCTGCCCGCTTGTTTTGTGATCGGGAATAAACCATGTGGAAGAGTGACCTGAAATGAACATACACAATCGAGTTATGCTAATTTGTATCAATTACTGAATGTATGTGTGGGTGTGTGTGTGTGTGTCTGTGTGTCTTTATGTGTGTGTGTCTGTATGTGTGTTCAAACGTGTGTGTGTGTGCATGTGTGTGTGTGCGTGTGTGTGAGTGCGTGCAAGTGTGTGTGTGCTTGTGTCTGTCTGTGTGTGTGTGTGTGTGTGTGTGTGTGTGTGTTCACGTGATGAACAAGTAGTAAATAGTGAATGTCCTGGGAGCTTAAACACAAAAACCCCCAGAACCCCAGCGCCATGTTGTATTCATCACACGTATGCCCCCACCCCTCCCCGTGTGTCAGGACTTCCGCGAGGCAGTGGGGGCGGCGGTGGGCGATGATGATGGAGGGGGGTTGCCGGCCGACGAGAGGCTGAGGGAGATTCTCAACGAGCTGCCTGATGTTTACACCCTGCACCGCAGGATCCTCGCCGAGTTGGAGAATCGAATCCGACACTGGTGAGCTGCACACGCCTCCGCCTCGGTCACACACACCAACGACACGCGCACCATTCAATTACACAGGCACACACGCACACACACACACACACACACACACACACACGCACACACACACACACACACACACACACCACATGAAATACACACATACTTGGAGAGACATAAATCATCCCACGCCACAGTTGTCCTCCTTTTATCTTTTCACACGTTCCAGTGAATGAACACATGAATGCTACTCAGCATGCCTTCATCCTTTACATTAAACTCACTGGCGGTAGCGTAAAGCTAAGCTACGTCTATTTCAACCGCTCTCCACTCTATCTCCTCTCACTTCAGGGATGAGAGCCAGAGGATTGCTGATGTCATCCTGTCCAAGAGGGCGGAGTTCTTCGTCTTCACCACTTTCATTGGCCACTACGACCGCAGCATGAGCCTATTAGAGGACAGCTGCCGAAATTCTCCCGCCTTCGCCGCCGTTGTGAGTCAGTTTGAGGTAGGACCTTAAATCATTTCTCCGCTTAAGGTATACTCCATAAGAACAAATGCTTTGGACTGAACCAAGCATGAAAGGGATATGCTTACATTTATTTAACAAATGTTAACCATACATATACATATACATATACATCTCTATAGAACTATCGAGAGACTGCCTATTTATCTTTTTACAATTTTCTTTGGTTGGTAAAACTGTGTGTGTATTTTTGTCTGTATGTGTGTGTGTGTGTGTGTGTGTGTGTGTGTGTGTGTGTGTGTGTGTGTGTGTGTGTGTGTGTGTGTGCGTGTGGTGGAGATAAAGTGTGGACTTGTGATGAAAGAGACAGTTGATGGATGGCTTGGATGATTGCGGATAGTACATGTTTCATGTCACTGTTTATCATGTCTAGCAGCGTGAAGGGTAAAAACAATATCTGACGCTGTTTCACTTATCCTTTCTTACTACTTGGATATCAACATGAAAAATGACATTGTTTTTAGAATATTTCTGACAGGCTTTAAATAATGCGGTTATTTCTCCCACTGCATTGTGAACTTACACTATTTTGGTTTAACAGAAACACAATCAATATTTTATTATGATAATCTATGCCTAGAACTAAGTCATACAACCAGCTGTAAGCGTATGGATTATGCAATATCTTCTACCATATGGTCATTTAACCTCTTATTGATTTACATGCTTATGAATGTCTCATCGACCTAGAAATGATGGGACTCATCAGTCTCACCGAGACATTATAAAACCAAAACCCCTTGCTCATTCACAGTTATGATCATCGAAGAGCATCACGACCAACTTCTCTTTCAACTTTACCGCCAGAAAGCAGCTGACACAGCTAATCAGATGATGCCTTTACACCTGGTCCATCAACATATTGCCTCGCCAGGAGTGTGCTATTGATCTATCACACATTACCATGTGTGTGTGTGTGTGTGTGTGTGTGTGTGTTTTCTCCAATTTCGATGGAGATTTCTACGTCTTTATATCCACATTCACGAGAAACGTTGTGGTCTGGTTGTTTTCTGTTGCCGTTAGCAGCAGAGTGCAGAGTGTGACGGCGTCTCTCTGAAACATCAGCTCCTCCAAGTCATCGTACGCGTGGCTCAGTACCGCATGCTGCTGACCGGTGAGTCCATGTCCACAAAGAACTGTATAGTACCACGTTATAACCACCACCGCGATGATGTGTCAGCACTCTCAAACCTGTAACTCACCCTAACCAACCCCAACCCTAACTATGGAACTTTTTCTACTGAAGCTATTTACTTAGGTTGCAAATTGGAAAACGTACATAGTGCAGGTTTAAATGAAAGACCTTTCCATTTCCTCTTCCCTTCCAGATTACCTCAACAACCTACGGCCAGATTCAAAGGAGTATGAAGACACCCAAGGTACCGGAAGATGCTCTTTTAGGACACAGAGCATGCTATATATTTCTACATAGTAGTAGCACTTTCTC
The DNA here is from genome assembly GCA_900323305.1 of Trachyrincus murrayi. Classification (NCBI taxonomy): domain Eukaryota; kingdom Metazoa; phylum Chordata; class Actinopteri; order Gadiformes; family Macrouridae; genus Trachyrincus; species Trachyrincus murrayi. The sequence goes on from OOFB01005686.1 coordinate 66,581, forward strand.
TGACTGCCACAGAGAGCGAGATGGTCATTTGTAGGTTTTTGTGTTACACGCGAGAGCCTGGCTGGCCCTCGCAGTGTGTTAACGAGGAATTCATTTGTGTTCATGTGGAACGTAGAGAAGGGCATCGGAGAGCCATTCTCCCTCACTAGGTGCTCATATAGACTCGTTCTTCTCCGTGAACGCCGTATAATGTGTTATTCATGAGAACGCTGCTGGCAGCAACAGGGGCCTTGTCAGTGATAGGAGATCCCCAGGGTCAGATAGTTGTGCTCCTTACCCCTGACAATGACTGCAGCGACGCTGTCACACGGCTGGGATGCTAGAAGGTTCCCATTCTCACCTTCTCTGTGGAGACATTTCATCACTGATAAATAATGAATGATTATCTCCTATCATCTGGTCGCAATCCAATGTGTACACTCTCTCTCTCTCTGTCTCTTTCTCTCTGTGGCTCTGTCTCTCTCTCTCTGTGTGGCTCTGTCTCTCTCTCTCTCTCTGTCTGTCTCTCTCTCTCTCTCTGTCTCTCTCTCTCTCTCTCTCTCAGCTGCGGTGGCCGTAGTGTCCGACATTGCAGACCAAGCCAATGACAGTTTGAAACATGGGGTGAGTACCAAAAATAGTAACAGTTGTCGTTGACACATATGCACATCTCTCTTTCCATATGTCTTCTTCTTTTGTCCTCCTCTCCTTCCAGCTGTAAAACTTTCATGGTTTTTCTGTGTCCTCAGGAGAACATGCTGCGTCTGGTCAACATAGAGTACAGTGTCCGCGGCCAGAAGGACCTGCTGCAGCCAGGCAGGGTACGGTCTGAGAACATGCATTGTTTCTGTCCAAACTCTTCGCCCCCCCACCCACCCACCCACCCACCCTGTCCTGTGCCATTCATCCACCCTGCGTTTCCCTTTGTCAAACGCCCCCGTTCACACCGGACCAGTTTCACCTCGGGACCGCCTGTCATTCTGGACTTAACCCCCAATGTCCTCTGTGTTTTCGTGCCTCATGAAGGATTAGCAAAAGCATGTCATTTTCTTCTATTTTATGTTTTCTTGTTGTTTTTAGGTGTTCATAAAGGAGGGCACCTTGATGAAGGTCAGCAGGAAGAGCACACAGCCTCGCCATCTGTTTCTGGTAAATGTCACTTCCTGTATGCTACACTGTACATTATCCACCAAAATACCTTCACAACGTTTGCCATCTCAAACCCTTTTAGAGGCTAATGTAGATTTGCTCATATATTTACACAAAGGTATTGACAAACTACATGTTACTACTGCACTAGTAGGTAACAGTAGGTAATAAGAAAAAAATATCATATCACAGCCGACTAAAGACGAGCCTATCTGTCATTGACAGTCCCCAAATATTAAATGTTATGCCTTTGGGTCGATTTCTGATCAATCTGCGCAGCATCGGTCCATAAAAACCACCACCGTTTACATCATTTATTTTTATCAGTGGAACCTTTTCTAGATGTGCGATGGATGAATTAGGACGGCTCGACAATATTCCTCTACTTGATACATACTTGATACCAGACACCTCCATACCCGGACAAGACACACAAGGTCAACCTCTCCGGCTGTTCCCTCTCTCCGGGACGACTAAAGCATCTACCGAAGAGGAGCCTCTGATATCACAGTCCATAAAACTGAACAAACTGTAAACTGGTTTATGTTTGCCACTGTGCTCCAAGACAACACTTCCATCCACTGTAAAAGCATCAGTTCTCCACCATAAAACACAACTCCCTCTCCAGCTACAGCACACCTCGCTACCCACCCTGAGAAGGTCAAGACCTGGATGAAATAGAAGCTCCTACAAGAAGCAAAACAGAGACTCTCCTTGTTGCGGACTGGACCCCATAACCTTCATCTATGGATGTTGTGGACATGCCCTCCTTACCTCTGAATGACCCACACCTGAACGTGGACCATCACTTGAAACAACTTTGCACCGTTTCATGTAAGCATTTCAAAGCTCTACCCTTGCCGGACTCTGAAGAAGATGAAGGCCTCTACTACTACTACTTGAAAGCTCGACTGCCTCAATGCACTTTTCCTGTGCATTGTCCCGAGAGCCGCTAACATCAGCTTCAGTCGTGGCATCATAGTTTGGAACAATCCTGCCAGGATCCTGGAGAGAGTGAGAACACTAACTTATAACACCTCTTCTATTATTGCAGTACTGGCTCTTCAAACAGCCTCCTCTCCTTCAGGGCTTGGATCTGAACATCCTGCTTGTCATCCAGCAATGCATTCAAGAAACTAATCACCGTTTGCTTACAAAGCTTACATTGGTATTCATCGTGTTTCTGCATTCTTGATTTCCACAATATATATAAGAAGGGTTGTTTAATGCCTGAAGAACTGCTTACTGTTCACTTACTTACTCACTTAATACGCGTTTTGATTAACGATCGTGGTTTAAGTCTTTTGTTTTCATGCTATTTTATCACTGGCAAACTGCTTGTGAAACTTAATACACTTTTTATAAAACCTTAAGGTACCCTAATTATTAAGTATTAATATGGATCTCTAGGCTTTCCATTGGTAAAAGAGATCCCTATGATTCCCTTTGTAATAATCGTATTCATAATGTGTTGGCATCTGATTCGTTTTCCAAGTCAATTCTTCTTTGGGAATCATTACTTCCTGATATACGATTAAATCATTTATGATCCTAACATAAAATATATTCGGTCCCTAATGAAAACAAATGAATTGATATGGATGTTCAACATAGCTAGTGTCCATGCAAGGAGCTACTGCATCAATTGTAAATATTTCTCCACTATGTGCCTTCTTCAGTTCTCAATCTCATGAATTTTACTCTTATTCTATACTCTCTTTACGCTCTCTTACTCATATTTTACCCTCAACTAGACATGAGAGTATACGTCTTGTTGGATCGTTCTCCACTTGCACCTGCACTTGCACTACTAGGCCTATTTAAACCCAGTCACCGCATCGTGATATTATGCTCATAAATCACAGGATGTATCTGCTTTGTCAGCCTCAAAGGTAGAGTCCGGAGATTTCTTCGTGGGTTGTTTCCAAGTCTCCAGACTGTGCCATTGAGAGCCGGGGCTTCCTGACAGGATGTAGCTGAATCCTGGCTTCCTGTGCCAACCTTACTGACAGCACACGGAGGGTCAACAGCTGCCCTACACTGATTGGCCAGCTAGTTATGAACTGCTGTTATTAATCCCTCACCCAGCATCTGAGGTTTAGCTGATGGTGGTCTAAAGATCAATGACATATAGACAAGCTGTGGTTCCTTGAACGCCAGCTCTATATATGTGTGTGTGTGTGTGTGTGTGTGTGTGTGTGTGTGTGTTATTTTCCAATGCAGTACTATGTGTGTGTGTGTGTAAAGGATTCACCAGATCCCCTTAAGAATACATACACTAACGTTCAGCTCAGCCCAGGGGGGAGGAGGTGTCATGGAGAAGAATCTACAGGGGTGGGAACGCAGAGTGCAGAGAAGGTCATCATTTACAATTTACAACTGCCCATAATTCTCCATGTGGAAACAAAGTGAGGCAGGTCATTCTTCACACCGTATCGGAGACAGCCATCTCCACGGCCTGCCAGTACAATGTTTTGACTGGATAGTATCATGAAAGAAAGGGTAATTGTGGGGGAAATTACACTGAGGAGAAAAGACATAAAGATTTATTTTTTAAGATTTAGGTCTACAATGTTAGCGTGAGTCAAGGGGGATCAGTAAAGTGATTGCTGCTTAATGGCAGCTCCATACTATAAAACAATACCCAGCCCTCCTATTGTGTTCTCCAATGTGTTGGCTATGCTGGATGCTAAAGAAACATCTCACAGCTCGTAAAGGTTTGTCCCAGAGGAACATTAATGTTGACGGTAAAACTTGTACCAAGTTTGTTCATCTAGCGGAGGATAATGTTACCATATCATTGTTAACCCCAGAGGCAGGGCGCCAAATTAACGTTGGCTTTGAAACAACTACAATCGCCTGGGTTTCTGTTGATAGTTGTGTTTCGTGAATTGATTTGAAGTTTGTTTTGTCGTTTTTTGAAAATGGCTTAGAAACGTTTATTATTATAGTAGTATAGTATTGTAGTATAGTAGTAGAGTGTAGGTGGAATGATATTTTGGAATGGAATAAAATTGCATATACCCAACATTGTAAAAAGATCATACAGTAGCAAGAGCATCATCATAGCCTGACAGCCGTTCTTTAACTCTTCTATGACCCTTTACTGCCACCAACTGGTTACTCACTGCAATTACAAATCATATCTTGATCGTCCTCAGAACCTTTTATATTATTTTAAAATATGATTTATTCGGTGTATTTTGTTCTTCCTCTTGACTTCATCATCATCATCACCATCATCATCATCACCATCATCATCATCATCACCCTTCATGTGGTGCTTTCTGCTGACACAGGATCTGTGTTTGATTCCAGATGAACGACATGCTGCTGTACACCTACCCTCAGCAGGACGGCAAATACAGACTGAAGAACACTCTGTCACTCACAGGGATGAAGGTCAGAGGGCATCTCACACCTTCCCCTCTCAGCAGTCGTATTTATCACTCTGCCCTGTCACTCAGTCAGCGAAGGAATACACAGTGACTCATCCCCCCCATATCCTGAAATAGTTAACGATAAAAATATCAATGGCTTTCCTTCTTGGAGAAGATAGAGATAGAAGATAGAGTGTCTAATTTTAGCCATTGCTGATTCTTTGATGACGCTGAAATGCTTCACACAAACAAACATTCATATTTTTGTCTCTTTCCTGACCACACGCACACACGCACACGCACACACACACACACACACACACACACACACACACACACACACACACACACACACACACACACACACAAGCAGTAAAGACCTGCTTTGATGCTGTTTTGTTGTTGATTGAGATTGATCCCTTAACTTTAGAAGGAAATTCTGAATCCCTTTTGGTTGCTAATGTCTTCATTATGGGATGGACAGAACAAACATACAAACCTAAACATTCATATATTTATAGTGAGAACATCACTGGATTCATTTAGTAACTGTTACTGGTTTTACTCCAGATCACCAAACCAAACTCAGAGGATGCGCAGAATGCCCTTAAGATTGAAGTAACGGACATCTCAATTACACTTTCTGCAAGGTGGGTCCCCTTTAAATATTCCTTTTGAATGGTGTCATAAAGTCTTCTGTCTTCTGTTGTAATGTTGGCATTTCAGCTATAAATAAAGACTATAAACCTTTGATATAGTTGATAATGATATAGTTCTCAGTGTTGCTGTTATGATTCATATCGTGTCTAGCTCTAGCAGTGAACGAGAGGACTGGTTTCACACTCTGAGTCGCACCGTTATGGAGCATGCCAGAGGGCCAGCAGTCTACACTAGGCTCCATGGAGAGGTGAGGAAAACTGATTGAAGAAGATATATGTATACATGGTACATGTTTTATATACATATAATACTCCTCTCTCATTTGTTTTTATGTGTGATTGTTTGTGTCTGTGTGTGCATGTGTGTGTGTGTGTGTGTGTTTTGCAGGACAAAGAGCGTCTCCGGCGGTCCCTCGGGGAGAAGCCGCCCACGCTGGTGCCCGTGTCCCAGGTAATGGTGTGCATGAACTGCACATGTGACTTCAGCCTCACGCTCCGGAGACACCACTGCCATGCCTGCGGGAGGGTGAGTCTCACACACGTCGGGTTTAAAGGTGCAATGTGTAGCGATTATTAGTTTAAAACATTGAAAGATTAGCTACAATTATCAACAGAATGTGAAGAAATAACAGTCAAAACAGTCCTTGTTTCTTACAATAGGGGTGGCCACCACAACTTTCTGGTAATATGCTGCCCCCTATTTTGTGGAGGACTAATTCGACAGTTGGCCAAATCTTACACATTGCACATCTTTAATCATATCATTATTCAGCTTTAGGGCGCTCTCTTTATTACAGGCGATTATACTGCCATACTGAACGAAACAGTAGAAAACGATACGAAACGTTAGAGAACGATATGAAACTGTAGAAAACGAAACGGTAGAAAATGGTTGATCAACCATCTTCCTGATCTGTCTACACACGTGTGTCCAGTTATAAAGATGTCACCTGACGTCTTCAGGTGACCGGTCTCACTTCATGTAAGGTGTACAGGTGCGGCGCGATCCAATTGTCTGTATACAAAATAATATATTCCCAAAAAATTGAAAATTGGATTCAGTCAGATTTTTTGACTAGGGTCGACCATAAAGTTACATACTAACAAACGTATTCAGTTCATACAGTGAGCAAAATATGAGGATTCATACCATAAATGTAGTGGCATTATCGAAATTGATGCGGTCTTATGCAGAGTGTCATTCAACATTAAACATTCTTCTTTTCTGGACACAGATTGTGTGCCGGAGCTGTTCGCGAAACCGATATCCTTTAAAATACATGAAGGATCGCATGGCCAAAGTGTGCGACCACTGTTACAGCGAGCTCAAGATGAGAGGTACGCACAATCTCTACAAGAGTCTCACATGTTTATCCTTACAGATAACAGACAATAGAAACACAACTCGGTCTTTCTCTTTTCGGTCTTTCTCTGTCCGTCTTGTTACATTACAAGAGTCATCAGGACGGTGTTTTTCCTCTATGCAGGGACTCATGTGTCTGCATCGACAGCACAGAACAGCCCGCGGCTGAACCGCTCCAGCAGGCCTCTATCCGCTGTCTTCCAGAACATCCACCCTCCCAACCTCTGGAGACATCGCAAAGGAACGGCCTCCTTCACCCAGGTACATCCAGAACAACACGTATCTCGTGACCTTCTCTGTTCTTCTCATCCAACCGGCACAGACAGATTATCATGTGTTACCTAAGCAGTTGAGGTTGAGTAAAACAAGTGTTTTTGATTCTGCCACCAGGTGACAGTGTGTGAGGAAGGCGCCATCAGTGGCAGTCTGCAGCGCAGCAAGAGGAGCAAGCACCACTGGAAGAGGCTGTGGTTTCTGCTCAAAGACAAGGTGCTTTACACCTACCGGGCCCAAGAGGTGAGGGGGAACTTGTACTCCCCTTAAACCTGAACCACACATCTCATACGCATTATACTATCCTGCTCATTGTACTTTGTACAAATGGCGGTTTTACATTTTGCTTAATATATGCTGATTTGTACGAATCATTTTCGATGGAATAGAGTTTTGGTTTTGTATGTTTTTTTTATATATACTAAGTTTGGTCCATGTCTCTTTTTCTCTCTCTCTCTGTCTATCTCTCTCTCTCTGTCTATCACTATCTCTCTCTCTGTCTCTCTCTCTCTCTGTCTATCTCTATCTTTCTCTCTATCTATCTCTCTCTCTCTGTCCAGGAGAAGGTGGCGTCGGAGAGCTTGCCTCTGTTGGGTTTCACAGTGAAGCTGCCTGACAGACAGGAGCGGGAGGAGGAGGCCCACATGTTCCAGCTGTACCACAAGAAGACTCTGTTTTACACCTTTAAAGCGGAGGACAACTGCACGGCTCAGAGGTGAATAACACACCGTAGCACGAAGCTGGAAGCTCTAGGTCACTAGAGCACAGTACAGTATAAACTATACTGTTTATACTGTACTGTATAGTTACACTGTACAGTATAAACAATGTATCTGGTCCTTGTCTTTTTGTGAAACAGGCTTTAGTAAGCGTCATTTGTCATGTGGATACTATGAGAGCATCCCTGCCAGCGTGATATCATACTCTTATTGTGTGTTATTATTATTAATGTTGATTGGTTTGGTGTTTACTCTGTGATGCCCATAAATAGAATGTATTTTTATTGGTAATATTATTAGTATTATTATTGTTCCACCTCTTAGTTGTGGGTCGTTGTGCGGTTGTTAAGTCATATTCAGCGGGCCAATCTAATCTCTACACAGGTGGGTAAACGCCATGGAGGAAGCCACTGTTCTATAGGACCAACCGCCACCATGACCGCAGAACATAATGCTGCATGGTCCGTTCGCACAGTGCATTGATAAGAACCTGCCATTCCTGTGCTGCGAGTTCCCGGAAGACAACAAAAAAAAAGCCTTAAAATGAAAGCAAAAAGGAGGACAAAAAAAAATGGAAGAAGGACAAACCTATTTCTTTGTGGTCTCGAACAGAGGAAGTGTTCTTCTTTATGTCGCCTACTTTGTTCCCCTTGCTGTGTCCATGACCTGCTGCTATGGCTAGCAAGATGCTAGGAGCCACGAGAGGTGTTGGCCTATATACACGCCACCGGCCTGGCTCAGGACACGCATGACCTGGTTATATGTTCCCGGCGTTCACCGTGTACTCCTTGCTCTCTCTCGCTCGAGCCATGGCAGAACTGTTACACAGTTTAGCCATCGCGTAAAATGAAAACAGATGAACCACTTTTTTTTTATCTTATAGGTGTGAAAAACGCCTACAAAATAATGATTGGACTTGTGTCTTTATTTGGCTGGCCTGTGCTGAACCAGTAAATACTTCCAGCCTGTATTAATGGATGAGAATGGTCTTGTTAATTGTATGGAAGACTTTGTAGCTTTGCCTTGTCCTGTATTTTTTGGAGATTAATTGGCAGTAGCTCGTGAATGTAAGATCTTTGCACCGAAAGACGTGGTTTGATTAAGTGAATTGCTTTATTTGCACTTATATCTAAAAGAGGATGAATTTAAAAGAGAAATGTAAGTGTACCTTCATGTCTCCATGTGTGACAAAAAAGGTTTCCATTTTTTTGGAAGTTGCCAAATACCTGTATGTCTTAACATTTGATGTTCTTAAAAAGAAGAAGTTTATGTCTGTTCATATTTGTAAAAGCACTGATGTACATAACCAGTGTCGTGGACTTTGAACTGTAGCCTACTTGACATATTATTACATTAATTTTACACAGTGCTGTTAATGAATGAATTAAAAACCAATATCTCAAGTTTCGAGTTCTTCCTCATTATGGTTGGTTATTACCACTTATATCCTCTAGGTGGCAGAAGGAATTGGCATGGAGCAACAACAACAAACCAAAAAACCCTGTCAAAGTCACACAGTTATTTCCTTGTCATTGCCCTTGCCACTCAGGTTCTACTGTACACGGTTTCAGGTTCAAATGCTAGCAACCGGTGACGCTATACAGTTTCCACTCGCTATAGCAACATACGAGAATCAACTTAACACAACTATATGCTAATGGTGACGTATACCGTGAGCTTGTGATGCAGTCAGTGGCCTACTTTAGCGTACGACACCAGCCATCTGATTTAGAGGCTGGTTAATGAACAGCTGCCAAAAGCACAGTTAGATGCTGATACCGCGTTAGGGGGGTATTTTGGACTGGCGGTCTGCTGCTGGGCCGGGCTACTGAGGGGCTGCGTGACACATACAGCAGAGTGCAGTGCTGGAAACGATGGCCAAGCAAAGGCCAGGACTGCTCTGTTTCCCGTCCTCCCTGGAGACTTGCTGACCCAGAACGATATTAGGGAGAAAAGTTAGCGTTCTGTGGGCTTGTGAAAGTTGCAGACACCTTGTCCTATATAGAGGACAGGCCATTCATCACTTTGCGTTCTACCTCTTCGTCCCCTTCCTTCCTCCCCTGCCTCTCCCACTTTCCCTGTGCTCAATATTTGAGCTATCTTTACTCTGCACACAGAGCATACTTTATATGCAGATACGTATTCATCAATTTATTGTCATTTTTTCCCTCCGCTCCAATTGCCCCCACAAAACCGCATACACATGTATTGTCACTGCATTAATATTAATAATCATCACGAATCATCATGAATGTCTAATAGCTGTCTCTCAGTGCTTTCTAGAAATACTACAAGTATGACGGACACAGCATTTCATTCCTTTCACTCATTCATTCATTTCACTCCTCATACAATGCTGACAATCTGCCTCCAGGTGCCATTAAGACATTATCTCACGCCTCACGCCTCAAAGGACTCCATGAACCTCAATTTAACTGTTCTGTTCAGTCTGTCTCATCCCACAACCTCCACGGCCCACTGGGAATCTGAATTCATTAATTTGCTATTTTGCCTCTCTGATTATGATGACTTTGACTATTTGACTATTGCTTCCCGCAAAGGACAGGAAGACACTGCAGAGCTGATAGGTTGAAGACTGGGGTGTTCTGTGCTATGTGCTACTGTGTGTGTGTGTTTATCGATTCAAACCAACAATGAAGGCTTGCCCATGGCGGTGGGATGGTGGCATTGTGGTGACTGTCCTCACCAGCTCATCCCACCATATTGCCGCAGGCAGCGGCACTGTGGAGACATGCAAACAAGCAATCAATCACACTTATGCACGTCCTACTCTATAGGGTCCGACACAGTGGACTCCTCTGCATAGCCTCTGCTACTTATCAGAAAGTAGTAAGGAAGTAAGTAAGTAAAAAAAAAGTTTATTTGTTGGGCTGAACATGCTAACCTTTGACCTCTGAACAGTGCTGCTTTGAATGTTGAGCTAAACAAACTCTTGGTAACACTAACACTCATAAGCACATACATGACCAGTATAATGTATATTCTGAATAAGGAATTCATCATTTCATTGCTCTTGCAAAGCACCATGACGCTATTAGGTCACCATGATATAGATATGATATGGAACACTGGATATAACAAAACAGGGCAAAACAACATTTCGGTTGTAAGCAAGTTTTAAAAAAAAAGTGCCATATGTCTCCTTGACTTTGTCCTGACAGTTTTGGGTTCGTACCTCGCCTGGTTCCGCAGAGCTCCTCCAGGGATAGGGAGAGAAAGTAAGCACAGAGTGGGCAGCAGTACACACACACACACACACACACACACACACACACACACACACACACACAGATTTAAATGTACAGGCTTTTTATTTGCTGTGTGTAACTTGTTTTTCTATCTGTAAGGTAGCTGTTTTTTTAATTTATGTATTAATTTTTTTTGGGGGGGGGCTGTTTATACTAATCATACTACTCGATACCATTGCGTTACATTGCATTTTTACCACCTTACATTTGCCATTAGTAGTAAAATCTAACGCACAATCCAGTGTTCTTTAGCAAGGCCTTAGATAGATGATACATGATGATCAAAATCTATCATCATAGATTTTACAATACATAGTGGCCTAAGATCCTCAGTGCCAACGAGGACTGCCTTCATTCTCACACACACACACACATACACACAGACACACACACACACACACACACACACATACACACACACACACACATATACACACACACACACACACACACACACACACACCCC
>OOFB01005689.1:0-10948 GCA_900323305.1 Trachyrincus murrayi
CATGGAGGGGAGAGAGAGAGAGAGAGAGAGAGAGAGAGAGAGAGAGAGAGAGAGAGAGAGAGAGAGAGAGAGAGAGAGAGAGAGAGAGAGAGAGAGAGAGATAAAAAAGAGAGAGAGAGAGAGAGAGAGAGAGAGATGAAACACAGAGAGAGAGAGAGAGAGAGAGAGAGAGAGATGAAACAGAGAGAGATGAAACAGGGAGAGACAGAGAGAGAGATGACACAGAGAGAGAGAGAGAGAGAGAGAGAGAGAGAGAGGGGGCTGGGCCTCTATACAGTTAGACACAGAGAGAGAGAGAGAGAGAGAGAGAGAGAGAGGGGGCGCGGGGGGGGGAGAGAGAGAGAGAGAGAGAGAGAGAGAGAGAGAGAGAGAGAGAGAGAGAGAGAGAGAGAGAGAGATCAACAAGAGAGGTTCAATCAGAAGATCCATGCTATTATATTAGATGATTTTTAGATTAGATTTTATTGTCGTTGCATAGTAAAACACAACAAAACGTAGTACAGCATCAATCAACTCCATAGCATAAAAAACATTATATATATATATATATATATATATCATAAAATATGTGTATAAAAATAGATATGAAAATACAATGAATAGTATTAGTCATATTAGTCACAATATCACAGGGCAGAGAAAAACAGGTCGCAAAGTATATTTGTACCGACTGCATACGGGCAAAAAGAAAGCGAAACATTAAAGTTGGGCTCATTAACCGGCTGACTGGCACTCTGCTTAGCAGCCTTAAACGGTCTTGTGCAGCACCGGGGTCGTACTGTAAAGAGCAGGGCACTCTCATTTAGATGAGGTTCACTAGAAAAGCACAGCATAATTGCCGCCTATTTCTCCACGGAGCAACTAATGGCGAGGTCCGTTTGGATAGAGCGGAGCCTGCCCTGGAAGAGAGAGTGAGTAAGTTACCTGCAGCATGTCCATCAGGCCCTGTCTGCAGCCGTCCTCCATGCCATATTCGTCGACCAGGATGCTCCCGAGGTACAGGAAGCAGGAGTGGGGGTACACCTGGTACACGCTCACCATCTTGGGGCCGAACAACAAACAAACAATGGGTCAAGGGGAGGCTACGAGAAACTAGGTGCTTGGGGTACGAATCGAGCACTGAAAAAACCATAGCCACCTGAATAAATAGGTCAAGTGTTTATTTACCATTGCCATGTATTCATGTAGGATTTAAGGCTTTTATCTGAGGAGACAGACTGGCCAACAGATACATAGCTACAGGTAGACTAGCGTGTACGTCGTGGATCGAACTCAGTACTTTTCCATTGGGAGTTGAGCAACCACGCCTCTAAAATACAACCCCTCTAAAAAAAAAGAAGTGTCACATTCCATTCAAATCAGCACATATTTAAAACAGGTGTCAAGCAAAATGGAGGCAACGGGATTCTTACTCAACACCAAGCCAACCAGCACACGGAGGAGGAGGAGGAGGAGGAGAGACAAGAGGAGGAGAAGAGAGAAGAGAGGAGGAGAAGAGAGAAGGAGGAGAAGAGAGGAGGAGAAGGGGATAGAGAAGAGAGAAGGAGAAGGGATAGAGAAGAGAAGAGAGAAGAGAGGAGGAGAAGGGAGACGAGAGGAGGAGAGGATAGAGAAGAGCGGAGCGGAAGGGGACAGACAGGGAAGGAGGAGGAGGAGGAAGAAGAGGGGATAGGAGGAGCTCCACCCACCTGTGTGACCAGGGGCTGCAGTAGCGAGGCCGAGCCCTTGCCCACGCAGCGCACGGCGAAGCGGAGGCAGCGGCAGCAGCGCTCCACGATGCGGTTGTCTGCCTGGTGCGTGTTCAGCGTCTCCGACAGCACCGGCCAGATCTACCGCGGAGGGGACGTGTTCAAAGTGCACGGTGAGTGAACAAAGAGGTGCAGACCACGGCGGGAAATCAGCGCATTAATGTATCGATTGTATTCGTACATATTCTACTTTACACGGGACACATCTGAAGCGTTTGTACCGGAGATTTCAACTCAAGAGTGAATGAATGCGGGTCACTTATAGCCGTTAAACTCAAATGTATGACAAACATAAAACTCATGCGGCAAAGACAGTTGCATACTTACATTACGGATAGTGCATTTAATTAGTACATTAAACATTACATATTTAAATACCGAATAGAAATGTAAGAATTGAGGACCTTTAACCGAGCAGACTTTTGAGATTATACTTAAGACTTACCTCTTGGATAACTTTCTGACAGGGGTGAGTTTGTCCATTTTCAACGATGGGGTTTGTGTGTCTGGGAAAGAATAAAGACCAAGTTGAACGGGTGGACAGATATGACTTATTACAGCGCCATTAGCAGCATATTAAAATGCTTAAAGTTACTCTGGAGTCAATTATGTATTTATCTTTCTAATGTTTAAAAAAATTATAAAACACCCTTACCGGAAAATGACGGCTAATCTGTCCAGCCAGACAGTGGGGTCGGCGGTTTTTCCGTTGGTGGGACTCTGTGTGAGAAGCTAAGTATAGAAACACGGAAATACACATCAGTAATGCATACATACGATGTACTCCGGACTAGGAAACGTTTTCTTTTACACCACCCTGCCCCCCCCCCCGGACCCTAATAAAGATAGCAACACGCTTGCAGGTCTGCACCGTGGGGGGGGGGGGTGACCAACCTTTTTGAGGGCCATGACCTGCACAGCACACAGGTCACTCAGGCACTCTGCGATCTTCTCCAGGGGCAGGCGGGCCAGGACCAGCGCCGTGCCTGCAGAGAGAGGTTAGAGATGATGAACACCGACACCGAGCAGTCCCGGTCGGGGCCGGGGGGAGAGGAAAAACAACCAACTGCAGACCTTGAGAGGAACCCAATCCGAAGCCGATAGTTCGGAAATGACTCGTGTTAAGAAGAGACGACGACTGATATTATGCAACAACTGATGCTATCGTTATTACTAGCGGAACTGGGCAGATTTTCCTCCTGGACATTTTGGTGAATTACTGAATACGGTCCCCTTAATGTTTCTTTACTTTTTCCTCGCCGAGGAAGTCAGTCTATCTGAAATATAAAGTCGTTTTTAGACTAGCTGTGATTAGGGACCACATAAAAAAAACATAAATCAGAAATAATAAATTAACAAGAGGGGAAGGCTGGATTAGGTGGGTGCAAGATCAAGCTAGCAGAGTCTGTCCCCCTTAAGACTAAGGCTTTTACTGTGTGATGTGATGTACTGCATACCGTCTATTATTTCAGGACTTAGTACTGTTCTTAATGTATGTACGTCTTATTTATTACGTATTTTATATCTGGTTTCATTCTAAAGCACTTTGTAACCTGCTTTCGACAGGTGCTATACAAATCAAGTTATTATAATGATGATGATGATGATGATGATGATGATGCAGCAGGGTCACGAGTGTGCCCTCCCCCTACCTTTGAGCAGGCCGACGGCTGCTTCCGTGGAGAGGGCGAACGAGTCCAGGGCGCGGGCGATGTCCAGCAGGCCCTGGAAGTGCTGGGCCATGTGGTCGCGGCACACCGAGCAGATGTTGTGGATGGCCTTGGCGGCCACCGACGCCAGCGGCTTCTCCCGGAGCCCCTTCATCAGGTAGTTCAGCACCGGGTCTGGGGTGGCGAGGAGGAGGAGGAGGAGGGCACAGACAAAATACACATAGGAATGGTGCTTAATATAACTGGGAGAACTAGGTCAAATATTATGATATATTTTACCCTAGCGTTGTGACAAAGTTCCAAAAAACAAGACGGAAACTAGCAGCGCTACCTAGCCAAACAAAAACCAAAAAAATAATCTTACCAAGGACCGCACCTAACACCATCACCAAAACACACCAAACACCCCATCAGTACCAGCAGATGTGACATTCCACCATCATATAACAATGAGACAAATTAAAAACACAAAACGGGTGGGGGGGGGGGGAATGGCGAGGGGAGAGGGTGCTCACCTAGGAAACGTGGGTGTCTGTCCACCACCTCGCTCATCTCGCCCACCAGCTCGATGCTGGTGTAGCGCACGGCGATGTGCACCGTCTCGGGCAGCTGCACCACCTGCTCCAGCACCTCCGTCAGGGTGGGGCTGTTCTCGCTGGTAGGGGGAGGGGCGAAGCAGTGTTCATAAACATGTGTATCGTACGATGTACTTGAAAAGGACAGACCGGACAAATGTCTGACCTATGTTACAATGAAGTCAGCGTTGTAACAGAATATAAATATACCAACAAAATGATATATAACAAATACAAATGTAATAAAATATTGCTTACGGGTCTACGCTTTTCGCAATGGCGGCCATGATGAAGAGAACGGCCTCTGTTACTTCCCATGGCGGGTTGCCATCTTTTAGAGTAGAGTATAGCTGTGAGAGAGAGAGAGAGAGAGAGGGAGGGAGGGGGGAGATAAATGATGGGTGAGGAATACAGCATGCACCCTGGGCTAAGGTGAAAGGCAGGCGCCCGGTCCCAAACATAGGTACTAGTATTTGATTGGTTCAGAAATGGACGGCACGTGCCAACAAGTGACGCCAGGAACACCGACGGCAATGAGAAATGAACACCTGCCAATGGGTGGATACATTTGCCCATTTGGCGGGTTAAAAAAAAAAAAGTCAGGATAACATAAAAACAATTGCTTGGCCGATAAATTGTTCCACTCTGGCAGGTAGAAAGTGAATTTTGGAGCTTTTTTTTTTTTTGACGAAGGCCTACCTGGGAGAAGCACTCCATGGAGCCCACGAGGAAGATGACGTCCTTCACCAGGTCAGACACCCTCATGCGGAACTCCCCGAAGTCATCCGTGTCTTCTGGGATTCCTTCCTGCGCAGTCAAACGACATCAAAATAAGAGTCAACGGGTTGAACTTTCCTTCACTGTGGAAGGAAGCGGACAGCAGGTGGGTGGTGGCGGTCTCCTTTACGTGGTCCAGCTGGCTAAGCTTCCTCAACTAAGTTTCCTCAAGACAGCCTTTGCTTTATCAGGCATGGTTAAAGTAACCCAGGCCTGCTAGGAAAGAGGAACTAAGCTGATGGTGGAAATGAGGGTCAGGGGTGGGGCTTTTACTGCTGCACAGATTTAATATCACAACATGGATTAGAGTTTACTCCAAAACAGGAAGTTGCAAACAGAGGAAACTGGGACAGAACACACGCCAGGTACCGACAGACTGGGGTGCTATGAGTCATCAGAGACCGGGTGAGAGACTATGAGATAATCCTTCTTTCTACAGAGAGAGAGAGAGATCTCCTTACGTGGTCAGGGTCCAGCTGGCAGTGGCGGGCGAGGCTGTGCAGCAGTCTCTGGATGTAGGGGCGGAAGATGGCGTGCAGTGCCGGCTCGTTGGTCTTGTACAGGTGCTCGCCCAGCCGGTACCAGAAGTTGAAGGAGATTTCCACAACCTGCGGAAGACAACGCACAAATCTACACCTTTGTATCGCGACGGTTTGTAATGGTGACAAATGTAAATGGATTCATTGCTATTATTAGGATTTGACTCTGAATGGTTTTCATTGAAGCACTGCAGGTAGGGTTTACAGAGTAGGACAACAGTTCTGTGCACTCCGTTCTTTCTTTCTTTTTAACACAGCAAAAACAACCATAGACCACCACGGCAATACAGTACAACGCATCAAATAATGCAATATAATAAAGGTAGTGATTTTATTATTAGGATTTTAAGTCATTTAGCAGACGCTTTCATCCAAAGTGACTTGGTGAATTCAGGTATGGGTCATTTAGGAGCCGGTACGGGATAGGCCGGTACGGGATAGGCCATCGAGGATGCCGACAGGTTAGGCGGCAGACATTGGGGGATCGAACCCGGAACATTTCGGCCGGGGAGACAAACGCCCTAACCGCTACGCTATCCTGCCCTATCCACGATCTTCGCCTGCAACGTGTGGGGGGGCATGGGGTTACCGAGGGAGACGGGAGAGTGGGTGACGAGCGGGGGTACCTACCTCGTACTGGGGGTGTCCGGCGCAGATGAGCAGTAGTTCCAGGGTGCGGAGGTCTCCCATACCCTGGCCCGGACTCCTCACCGTGGTCTCCAGGAAGGTCTCGCACAGCTCCGTGAAGATGCGGCAGTAATTCAGCACTCTGGAGAGAGGGGAAAAAAATACAATTAAAGTTAAAAGGAACTCATAACAACTAAAGAGGAAATTGTGTTCATCGACATTTCCGCGATGCTACCGTAATACATCCCGGGGTTAGCGGCTCACCCAACACCGGGTAACAAACTAGATACTATGCCTATGCGCTATACAAGCTGGCACGGGGTCAAGCTATTCCAAATTGTGGAAAAATTCCTGATCATAAACATAAACTCCATTCCATACAGCCGCAGACAGACGGACAGACAGCGTGTCCGCGTTTTTTTTTTCTCCCCTCCTTACTTATCGAGGTCCTCGCGTGCCACCGCCATGTGGTAGGCGGTCTCCAGCGTCAGCACGCCCTGGAACAGCTGCATGGCCAGCGCCACGTTGGTGTCCACGCTCTCGATGGCGTAGAGCGCCGAGCACACGCAGTCAGAGGCCGCCTCGTGCAGGTTGGTGGTCGTCTCGTCCCTCTGCTGCAAGACACACGCGGGGGAAAACAACTAAATCAACGGAGTTGGTTTTCGTTGAATTAAGACGTTTTTACGATGAATGACATATTTTGACGATGAATGACATATTTTGACGTTGGAATAACAGTTTTCCATATCTACTGCTTCTTCCACTGTGAACAATGCGAGCCATGCCACTACTTGCTAGGATTAGGGCTGGTGAACTTTGCAGAATCATTTAGGTCAAAGAATTTATTTTTTCTGACTGGCATCCAAGAAAAAGTTAGGAGTATGTTTATGTAGTAAACTATAAGCAGCAAATGTTTGAGGTTTCTACTTGAGAAATGACTACAATTCATTAATAATCAAGATCATAATTACTTTCTGTCATCAACCGATGGGTTAATTGGTCGGCACTACCTAGAACGCAAAGATTCCCGACAGACGGCCAACTTTCCGAACATATGAATTTGTTAGTCCTCAGTTACGCCACTAGGGGGGGCGGGGGGGGTGGCGAGACTCACCAGTACTTGGAATAGGACAATGAGGAGCTGGTTGCTGGCCATGAAGTTGCTGTCCAGAACGCCCAGGTTGAACCAGCTGCCCAGGCACCGGAACACCTTGATCAGCATCTTCTCATCGTTGCCCGTCTTCTCCACACACGTCGTCTGGGAGAATAAAAACACAACTGAATTAAAGCACTGTGGGAACAATGGGAAGTAAAGAAAAGAGAATTACAGACATTCAAATTAAAAATCAGGCATGACGTTTTTTTAGTTTTTTTTTATTCTTCGCAAGTGAATATAGGAATATAAAGTGTACGTTTCCTCGAGACAACTTGACTCGCTTTAATCAGGCATGGTTAAAATAACCCAGGCCTGCTAGGTAAGAGGAACTAAGCTGGCGGTGGAAATGAGCAGCCTTTTACTGCCGCACAGATTTACTATCATAACACGGATTACAGTCTAGTCCGGTCGTGCCAGGGAGCGCAAAACAGGAAGTGGAAGCAAAGGAAACTGGGACAGAACCCACACCAGGTACCCACAGACTGGGGTGCTATGAGTCATCAGACTGGGTGAGCGATAAGAGATAATCCCATCTCCCTCACTATGAGAGAAAGAGAAAGAACAAACGAGAGAGCGAAAGACAGACAGACAGCCAGTGAGGGAGAGCGAGAGAACAAGAAAGAGAGGGCGAGATACTGAAATAATCAGGGCCCAAAACGGGGGCAGAGTAAATAGCGCAAGGGAGAATCTAAATAAGAGAGAGGGGGAGAAAGAGCGAGACAGACAGACTTTGAACAAGAGCGACGACAGTCTGAAACAATCAGGAGAGACAGAGAGTAAATAGCGTTAAGGGAGAATGTCAATAAATAAAAGAGAGGGAGAGAGAGAGACTGAACAAGAGAGCGAGAGATACTGAAATACTCAGGGACAGCTAGTAAATAGCGTAAGGGAGAAACTAAAGGCAGAAACAATCAGGGAGGGAGGGAGGGAGAGGACGACTTGCGAGCACACCCACCAGCAGGGTGACCACGGTGCTGGAGTAGTAGGCCAGGTCCTCGATGATCTCCGTGCGACGGTTGGCCCCGATGCGGAGCGAGCGGCTGTGGACCTCCTCGGGCAGAACCGTCAGGATCTCGATCAGAAACGTCATGGAGCTGACGTCGTTGTTGTACCTGGAGTGTCACGTGGGGTGTCAGTGCATCAAATAATGGCGATTTCAAGAAAACACGGCACCGTCTGGCACTGAAGATCCGAAGAGTCAACACACACACACACACACACACACACACACACACACACACACACACACACACACACACACCTGACTCATTAAAGGTACTTGTTTTAGCATACATGTTTTAGCATAGTTGTTGATTGAGCAGAAGTATTACTTTTCAATGAGTGTGTGGACACATCCTTTCCATGAGGCCATCTGAAGCGCCAGATCTGCAATGGCTAGCGCCAACTGTTCGAGAGAGAGAGAGAGAAGAGAAAATTAGACAGGAACTTTTTTTCCTCTAACCTTTATCAAAAATAGAGGAACAAAACAGACAAACGCTAACCTCAATTCCCCGATTTGAGGTGTTGATTCATTGCCAGTTGCACTTTTTTTTTGTTAGAGAACACCACACAATAAAAGCGGTAGTTAGGGTAGCTTTGCAAGTGGTATTGCTAGCAAAACAGCGCCATAATTTTTTCTTTAGAAGCAAGGGCCCCAGTAAACTAATGAGGCATTTAAACGTATGGTGATACATTCCAAGACAAGACGGGGGGAAAACTCTGGCCTCAGAACACACCATTACGTAAATCCTGTCAAACAGGTTTGCAATGTCTCTAAATGTGTGTCACAACTATTACACAATGTCCCACTCTAAGCAGGGGCGGGGTAGCATCCAGGTTAAAGTAAATAAAAGACACACAAAGATAATTTAATCAACCCAACTAGTGCTGAGCCTGAATATTCTTTCGTTAGGTAGTTATTCAAATCTCAATTTGAATGCTTAATTTTTTTTAAATAACAAAAAAAAAAAATGTTATGCCTATATTTGCGAACCGCAGGTAGAAGGCTAGGTTACATTTCATCCGAATATCCCACTGACATCCCAGGGAGAAAATAAAAATATATATGTAACGGTGCGAGACATCCCTCAGTCCGAGAACGCTTCACGTCAACGCTTCAGTTGAGGTAACGGTAGCCATGATCAAAATGGCCAAACATGGGATGACCGAATTATCCTTCATTAGTTTGGTATTCGGATATTAGAACATTATTAGAATAATTCGGTAGCACTTTGACACCTGCTGTCCAGTGTGAAAATCAGCAAGACCGACATAGACAGACTTTAAACTGGTTGTAGTAATAATAATATTTATTAAATGTTGTAGGGTTCTCCCCAGGATTTTGTTTTCCATGGTGGCACTCCCACTAGTCAGTTGCCATAGAAATAAGAGGTTGCGGCCAGCGGGGGTTGGAGGGTTTTAATAACGAACGTATTTAGCAGCTATTTCAATGTTTAAACGAGGCCAAAATATACCAAAAAGCCCTACCTACTAATAATAATGGGTTGGCAATTTAATAAACATGAACAGAACAGGTAGCAATGTTTTTTTCCCCCCCTTTATGGCGATCCATCACCCACAATGGCGCCCGTGTGATGTCTGGTTACCTGGGTAACGATGATGGGAGAGAGGTCTTTGAGGCTCTGGATATGGGAGAGCAGGGAGTCGCGCAGGGCGTTGTGCGTCTCCGGCGGGAGCTCGTAGAACGATGTCTGGATCTTCATCTTCATGGTCTGCGCGGCGAAGTAGCACGACTCCACGTCCTGCTTGAGCTGCAGGAGTTGGTCCGAGATCTCCCATGCGTACATCTGGAGGGACACGGGGGGAGAAACGACGCAGAAAGAGCGGGGATCAATTTGACAGCAAGTTTCGAGCTGAAGTTGAGCTGCATAGGCTACTTGCTACCGATTATGACCACTGGTATTTGACTGACCAGTGGCGATATGAAGACCAGCCATTGGGTCACCTAGGATGATTATAATGATAAGACAATAATACTGATGATGTCCATTCATTTCTCCAAATAAATGGAAATTCAAATTCCTTAAAAACTATCCGCCATGTATGTCGTGATGATGATCTGCAGACTTGTTTGCATTGCAAATACTAGAGTACAAGGAAGCACTCCACCACAACTGTATCACGAACACTGCCCTCCCAGTTAGATTAGTATTATTCTACCTCAGCACCATGACTCTGTGCAACAGCTATCACATGCACTTTTTATGGACAAAAGAAACCCTTTTGCACATTGCTCTACTAGATCCCAGTAAAACCACATTGTACAGAGCTGGGAGAACCACGTGTCGCCCCACAAAAATGCACATTGTATTTGTGACTATGTGATGACAGCGCACACTCCAAATACCTGCCGTGAGAGAAAAAAAACAACAACGTCACCTTTCACGTTTGAGGAAAAAAAAAAAAAAAAACACAAACACAAGACGAAGAGCAAGCACTGTCTGTTTGACAGCACGCATACATGCGACCACTCAGTGGTTTTGCCACCTAAAATTAGCCCACAAGATTGCCTTTAAATAGACGCAAAAAGACACCGCTCGCCCATGTGTTTTTTCTGAGAGCAGATCCGTGCTTCAAGTTGCACGGCACATGCAAAGCGGGGTGATCTTAAGAACTGAATATGTAATACACTGTAGATATAATTCAGATTAGAACTGAACTATATCGTGGACTGCAGCTCCTTATATGGGACTGTGTGTGGACGGTCCGGGCTGGCAGGGGCAACGCAGAGTATAGCTGCAGTGCAGCTCGTCCACCCGGGGGTCAGAATGTGCTGATGAGAGTCGGTGGGGGGGGGGGGGGGGGGGGGGGGGCACACATTTGATTGTAGTGACAT